>JAZKJV010011213.1:0-58628 GCA_037367405.1 Ottelia alismoides
TGTAATTGTAAAACAGTTTTTAAAAATAAATAAATCTTTTATTGTGTTCGCAATTTTCACCTATGCCTTGAGGTTTATTTATTTGCATTTTTGCCCCTGCTAGGACATATATTGTTATGTTTTTCCTCTATTTTTAAATATAGCTAATATGCTCCTAAAAAGCCATAAAAATAGGGTTAGATGCTTCATGCCTTGTACTTTCAAGCCTATATTTTACTTGTCATTTTTTGTATTTAATACATTGATTAAAAATGCAAAAGAGAACATGTATTCCCTGTTTAACTTATAAAATACCAAAAAATATAAACATCTTTAAAAATTCAAAAATAGTTAATATAGTATATTTTGGCCTATTTTAATTACAGGCCAAAAATCACTAAAAATTGAAAAAAAAGGCTTAAATCCGAAAACTCTAAAATGCATCATAAAAATCTAAAAAATTATTTTAGAATATAAAAATATGTTTTTGTGTTTGATAATTTTATTTATAGAAATAGTTATATATTAAAATTAATTTGGATAATTTTGGAAATTATTTATTATTTTTAACACCCATTTCAATTTCTGGTATTTTATTAATCTTTATTTAGGATATTTTTGACTTTAAAATACATAAAAATTAGCAAAAAATTCCAAAAAAATAACAAAAAAATTATAAAAATATAAAATGAGAATAATATCGTATTTACTATATTTGGATTTTTTTACATATTTATATATGCATAGTATCCATATATATTATATTGTATTATACATGTACATTTATGTGTGTGTGTATATTATATTTAAATGAAAAAGAAATATAAAAATGAAAAAATATAAAAATAAAATAGAAAATTATAAAACTAAAAATGAAATAAAAAATATAAAATTAAAACCTGATAAAAACAATAAATTGGAAAGAGCTAAAAGACAAAGTTTTAAGCATTCTTTTTGCCTCTTCTACCGTTTGCTCCATGTGTTCGACCTCTACACATACTTACATGTTATACACATTGTAGTAGCTTTATAATAAATTTTAGCTCCACATTTTAATATTACTTGCTTTATTCTTAATTGTGGGCTAATTGTTGATTAATCGAGGGATTTCATCCGAGGTCACATCAGCGATTGTCCTTCCGCCTTGTGGATTGACACGACTTCGATCTTATTTTTCTCATTTATCAACAACGTCAGGTGATTTGCCGGCAAGGGTTGTGGCCTTGATTCCCTGGCTGGAGGAGGAAGAGGCTTCTCGCGGTGGAGGACTCCGACCATAACTTAAGCTTCGGCCAAATGCCGACCAAATCGAGCTCCAAAGGAGGCGTCAAGCAGTTGTCACTCTGCTGAAGCTAATTAGGAAGCAAGGGTGGAGCGAGGGTATGAGTTGTTGTGATGCGGAAGCCGGAGGAGAATATTTATAGACTATCAAGGGTCCAAGATGATTGGGGCATATACAGAACCCTAAGCCGATCCGGAAGCGCCTAGGGATCCGCGAAGATCATGGAAGTCGGGGCCGCAATCGAGCGCAAAATCGGGGAGAAGAGGAGGTCGGGTTCAAACGTGAAAAGTAGAAGAAAAAACTCCAGCGATAGGCATTCGACCCGATCAGTTCTGGAAGGGACATTGACCAAGGTCTACAATCCCAGCTGGACCAATCATAATCAAGGATTAATAAAATACAAAGAAAATATAATTAAAAATAGCAAATGAATTTAAAATAAAAATATATAAAGTTAAAAAGTTTATTATTTTTGAAACTATTTTTTTTGTTATTTTTAATTATTTTTATAAAAAATAAAATAAGGTGTATACAGGTATAGTATACTAATGTATATCATATTACATATAGGTATAATATACTATGTATTATTTACACATATTTTTATTTTATTATTTTTATAAAAGACTTTTATTTTATATTTTATTTATTTACAACATAATTTTAGAGTATAAATAATTTTTATTTATTTTTTAAATCATTTATAGGTATAAAATAAATAGTGAGTGTGAAGTATACAAGTGTATTTTGTACAAGAGTTGGATGATTTTATTTTTATTTTATTTTATTTTTCTGAATTTTAATTTATTTTGATAATATTATTAAATATATATAAAAGGTGTAGAAAAAATAAATAAATACTATGTACAGGCATAGGTGTTATGTACAATACAAAGTAGACCCTTGTCTCTTTCTACTTATTTTCTTTTGCGATCAAGTCAAGGCTTGACCTTCTCTTAGGGTTTGGGTCACTCTGTATTTATTCTAAACACGTCATTCCTTTTCTTTTTCCTTTATTCTTTTATTTTTGCAAAATAAATGCTAATTATGCAATATTAACAATGCCATGTAAAATGCTAAGTCATTAATTTTACAACTATTTACCGATATTTTTACAAAAAATAAGAGCTAAAATAAGAGAATAAAGAACGAGAATCGTAGATTCATCAGGACTATTACGAACATTATGGACTCGAGACCTTAGTCTTTCATTCTATTATTTTTATTCATTTTATTTTGAGTTGAATTTCACGATTTCTTGTCGATTTTTCATCGATATTTTATTCTTCATATTTTGACTCTGTTTTAATTTTTGTATTTTTTTCAAATCCCATTGCTCGAGGCTCTTTCATGGATCTACAGTATCGTATCACTCTATATTTCTTTATCATATTACAATATATTATAGGCCGTCTTTATTTGAAAAATATTCACTTTGAAAATCAAATCAAAAATCAAAAATCAAAAATCAAAAATAGTTTTCTTACATTAAAGAAGAAAAATAAAGAAAGATAAAAATATCACAAAAATATGTTTTCACTCGAATTTTTACAAGCACGATTTTCTGCCTCCTTGTGTTCCATCCAGGAACACTTGCCTGGTAAAATAATAGTGAACATCTATGATTTTTTCGGAGTTGAATTTTGTCCGATTAATCATTTCTCTCTTTAACGGTTTCTTCTTCGACATTTTTACCACTTGGTCATGGACGGTTATCTATAGCTTGCTCTAATTATAGTTTCCTTAGGAGAATGGGGATTTCCTGGAGTTCTATCCAAGTTTTACTAAGCGTGGAGAGGTTAAAAAGTTCTAGGTTAATAATACCCCACCCATCATTGCATTCGATCAACAGATGTTGCCCTGTGATGCTTTTCTTTTATGTTTACACACCAAAGCAATCGACTTCGGATTTTGTCAATTTCTAAAGAGGCATTTATGAATCTCCATTTCATCACATATATTCTTTCATTTTGTCATTGAAACCCAAGGTAAATGTAAGTAATAATCTTAAAGTGTATAAAATAACATTCATTATTTACTATGTAAATATTATATAAATACTATATTTAATGATAAATTAAAAGAATAAAGAAATGAAATGAAATACCATAGTTATTGAATGGCCTAGACCCTAAGACTTAGGCATCATAATGAGTGGGTTGATAAGGAATAACGTGGGGGACGATAAGGGCCAATAAATACTTAAAACACTAATTTTTTAGTCCTCAATAAATATATTTTGGGACCTATTTTATTTATTATTTTTATATCTCAAATCATAAATTTTGAATATGAAACTTGTTTATAAAAATACAAAGAAAAAATACAAAATTTATTTCTTTTAGAAATAATGCACAACGTGCCCTAGACACTGAGAATGAAAAATCGCAAAGAAAACTTCAAGATATGTATCTTCTCCATATGAACTCAAAATTCACCAAACTCAACTTTAGTGTTCATAAAGTTAAATTTATCTATTTTATGAAGGTAGATTCATTGAATTTAGATTTAAGATGCAAAATTTAGGTTTTGGGCCCTCATTGTGCAATATATCTGTAAATCATAATCAATGCATTTATTCTTTCCATTTCACTTTCTTATATTTTATAATTTTGTAAATATTATTTAAAATGCATGTGAATCAAAAATAAAATAATTAAAATTAATTTTAAATAACTAAGTATATTTAAGACATAGATGGATTATACCTATATATACCTATATAATAAATACCCATAATTATTTAAGTGTGCAATTAACCTCAAAAATACAATAAAAATATCTAAATGTGTATTTAAATAATTTATAAATATAAAAATATATGTAAAATAATAAACTATGGAACAGAAAATAAAATAAAATACCTAATATATTGGTAAATATACTTATATTTATACATACAAAAAGCAAAACATAATAAATTAACTTAAAAAATAAATAAATCATTATAAAATACTACATAAAATAATAAATAAATCCATTTTATAACAAAATAAATAAATCATTTAATATTTTAAATTGATTTAATAGCTTCCCTATTTGTCCTTTTTTGATCTGATGCGGACCAATGAGTGCGGGTCAGAGTTGACCCATGTCAACTCCACGCCTCTCATAGGTTTGTGTTTATCAGAGCTCGTACTCATGTTTTTCTCAATTTTTCCCATTCGATTCTTTTATCCTTTCGATTCGATTCCTTCACAGATTTTAACTCTTGATCTTCTATCTTTCATGCTAGCTTGATTACTCGGTTGATGGATCACTGTTGCTAGTGGAATCCTAGTCAAAGGCTCCCCTGTACAAATGAACCTTGCTGGAATCCATTTGAATTTGATCCTTTCTTTCTCATCGAACCGCTCAGATTGACCCAAATCCGAGCCGAGCAAGGAGACAATAGCTCCTTGGACGGTTTGCAGCGTGAGTGCAGAGGAGAGAAGCATGATCCAAGCATCACCGACGACCACAAGCAGAGCTCCACTAGCTCCTTGCTTCGCAATTCAAGCCATAGTGTAACTGCAATTTTAGGTATCTTTTAGGTTTAGCTTTAATTTCCCATTTTTATTTTACGCTTTAATTCACTACATTACCTTAGATTTTAAATTTTGGAGTTCGTCAGAGCTCATGCTTCGGCCATCGTTCTGATGTGTCTCAACCACGTTTTGACCACAATTTTGCCTCCACCTTCTTTACTATTCGTTTCTCCATCTCCCCATCCACTTCATCCACCCTAATCTGCCATGGGCTAGGAGATCAGTTCCCCTTCGCCACCCTTCTCTAGAGAGCACCACCCTGACACGAATCTGCCTCCATCCTGCCCAATAACAGGTCAAGGCAGCTTGCGCTCGACCTCTCCTTCTTCCTCTGCAAGTACATGGAGCTCATAGCCTGAGTCGAGGTGATTTTGCAGCAGGAGTTGGTTCACAGGTCACTTGGGATTCTTTGACCTAGGACCTCTCCACTGGGTCCTGGAGCTTTTTGACACATCCAACAACTATGGACAACCGTGAGGATCCTTTAGAGCATTGAAGCAGCGTTGGAGGAGCTCAGAGGGGGGAGGATTGATGCTCACCTGGAGAGTCGTTCTTTCCTTGTTCTTGGGGAAGAGCAACACCCGTGAGAACCCACCCATGTTTCCGATTGATCGATGCATCCATCGTCGGATCTCCAACGGAAATCTAATACAGCTACTCATCCGCAACGCGGTACCACATAACCAGGAGGCATCACGTGTCAAAGTGAAGATCCATCCGCCGTCCCATCCAACATGTGGGGGTATTTTGCACTCCCCCACCTAATTTTTGTATTTTTCATTAGGTACAAAAACTTTAATATGTAGTTATAAACTTTTTATATTTTTGTAGTAAGACCCTTAGATTTCTTTTAATTGCATTTATGTCCAATCTACATGGACATTTTGCACCTAAGCCCTCCATATATTTTTATTTCTTTTTGGTCCATTAATTTTAATATCTAGTGTAATATTTAGGTGAAATTTGTACTGAGGACCTTGCACATTTTGATAATTGCAAATATACCCCTTCTTGTGCTTTTTAAATTGAATATATCGAGGCTTTTTGCACGTATGCCCCTTGATTTTATTAAGGGATTTGAAAATTAAGAAGTTTTTTTGGGAAATTATAGAAAGTTCCCTACCAATATTGTAGTTTTTTTTCTATTTCTATTTTTATTAAAGGTCATATATCTCTAACAATTCTAGAAAAAATATGTTAGATGCTTAAAATTTTGTTCTAAGACATATATTTTTTATTTTTATTGTTTAAAACTAAAAAACAAATCATTTATTTCCTATTTTTTGTTAAATATACAAAAATTTATAAAATCATCTTTACAAATTGTAAAACGTTAGATCGTATTTATTACTATATTTTGTAACTACATATCAAAAATCGCTAAAAATAACAAAAGAAAAACACTAAAAATAAGAAAAATCCTAAAATTTATTTTAAAAATATATAAAATTCCAAAAATATTCGTTTTTATTTATGAATTTTCTTTATATTATATATTAAAAATATTTTAGAAGTTTTTTTATATTATTATTTATTTTTAAATTCCAAAACAATTCGACCTTTATTATAAGTCATTATTCTGATATTTTTATTTAATTTAAAATAAAAATAATAGAAAAAATTATAAGAAAAATCCTAAAATTTTATGGAAAATATGAAAAAGATAAAAATATTTTATTTTATCAATTTTGAGTGTTTTTAGATATATCTATTGTTGGACGAGCCCAAGGCGAGCCATTATGCAATAAATGTTATTACGAATATCATTCCTTGATCTGAAATGAAGAATAATTAATTTGCATAATAAGTCCCTTAGAACAATTAGGGATGTGTATCATGGCCATCTTAGTTATCATACAGATGTTGATTCAATTGTTGAATCATAGAAGCTGGTGATTGGATGAATATCTAAAGAGTTAGATTGAGGACTCATCAAGAATCATCAAACGATTATTAAGTGATGATCTCCAGCCTGAGTAGGAGATGGCAATCCTTTCTCTAATGGGTTGATATCTAATCGATCTCTTGATGCAGGTCCTCTGCATAGGAATAGAGATTTTGAGGTGTTAGATAAGTTAGGTCAAAGAATTGAGTTAACAAGATCAAGATAACCAAGGATCGATATCGTATGTGATACTCGAGCGTTATTCAACTTCTCGGCGCACGACAGAGCTAGGGATGTGCTCCAGCGAACAGAGATCTCCTCCTCTGTGCTCCTCTTCTATCTCTGAAGGTATAAGCACCTCTTTGGAAGTTTGGAGATGATGATTGGTGCTTGAAGAAGACACAGAGTTTTCTGAAGAGCTCTGTCTATGAAGTCCCATCGGAGAAAAATCTGGAGATCGGATTTATGCTTCTATCTCTGACCATTGAAGACTATTAATATCATGCACGGTTAGTTCATAGACGAAGCTCCTTTGGGAATTTATTCGGATGTTAAAGATGCGGAATGGAAGTCCAACGAATGGTGAAGGATCTGATCCCTAATGAGTTGTCTCCTTCATGCAGAAGAAGACAATGGCGTCGAATGATCACAGAGATGGAGAAGTCGATTCAAAACGAGGTATATCACAAGTTAATGATGTATGAATGACGAGGGTACATGATAGTTCATATGAGTAAATAGTTGTGTATCAACTAAGGGATAAATCTGAGAAACTACAATGAGAAGAAGATTTGGCACTGACCTGAAATTGAAGGTTGAAGATGCTTGATTTCAGTTGAATCTTGAGCCAAATTTCAAAGCAGAAAGCTCCGATATCTTCTCTTAAAGTACTTGGCTATGGAACTAAGCTCAAACAGCCATGGATCTAGGTTGTAACTTGGTTGAAGAACCAAGGTTCTCACCGGAGCTCAATACATGTCTTTACTTAATCTTAGTCTCTTTTTATATCACAAGAGAGGCTAGAAAGCTAGGGATGAACTCTCTAAAGGGTGGACAATCGGATCAAGGAGTGGTGATGGGCTATTTTAAAGGTGAAATGGTGGAGGTTGCAAGAAGTTTTGATGGAGGTTTCAACCTTTGCCATCTATTGGTTGGTTAAGATTAGGATGAAAGGGAAGGTTGGTGGAAGTTAGAAGGTTAGGAGAATGCAATGGCAGTGTTAGTTGATCGGGAGTTGGTCGGGGATAGTCGGGAAAATAGGGAGAAGGTTGCCATGGAATGAAAGGCCGTGATGCTTGATCTAAACGGGTTGGAGGTTGACGACGGACGGTAGTCGTTGGATCAAACGATCCAACGGATACCAATGAGGCACTAATGAGCGGATTGGATTACTTTGCTCAAAATATTGGGCAGTTAGGCAAGAAAATCACCGAACGTCTGATCATCAGATCAGATGCTCCATAATTGGGTGGTAGTGGACGGCTTGGATCCACTTGATCCAGTTGATCAGGTAATTCAAAACAAGGCGCCAACGAAAGGCGATGGTCATAACTAATTAGAAGGATCCAAAGGTTGGAAATGAAGGCGGGTGGTGATACAGAGGCAGTCCACGTGGCACGATCTAAAGGTATCGTGTGGCCCAATAGGAATTAGATTAATTCAGAAAATTAAAGTTACTTCTCGAAGAATTAATTAGAAAGCGAATTGGAAAAGGTGGTAAACATGAAATCGAGATCTCGATGAGATCTACAACTTTCAAGTAGAAGTCAAAGAGATCAGAGGTCATCTATACATAGATAAAAATTAAATACTATTAAAACCCATATAAAATAATTTTCTTTAGTTTTTTTTCTTTTGCTTATTGTTATTTTATTTATGCATAATTTTTATTCTAACTTATATTTGATTTTTAATGAGGAGTAAATACATAAAATAATACACCATAATAATATATAATTATTAATGATAATTATTTACAACAAACAAATTAGTAGTTAATGTTAATAGTCAATGAATCTTATTGTTTTAATTAATCAAGAGAGATAAATATGTAAAATTAAGCTGATAAATCTGAGATTTATCAGCCCTAGACACGGGGAATAAAAAGATGTGAAGAAAACTTCACAAATTAATATCTTCTCCATATGAACTCAAAATTTACTAAACTCACTTTTATTTTCATAAAATTAAATAATCTATTTAGTGAAGTTCATTTCATTCAATTTGGAGTTAAGATACAAAAGTTAGATTTTGAGCCTTTATTATGCAATATATTTGTATATAATAATCAATATATTTATTCTTTATTTTTTTCACTTTCTTATATTTTATACTTTTGTAGATATTATTTATAATACATGTGAATTATAAAATAAAAATAAAATATTTAAAATACCTTAAAATAAATAAGTATACTTAAGTACATAGATGATTTATACATATATATATATACTTATATAATAAATACCCATAATTATTTAAGTATACAATTAGACTCAAAAAATACAATAAAAACATCAAGGTTTATTTAAATAATTTATAAATATATAAATTATGTATATAAAATAACAAAATATATAATCAAAAATAAAAACCATTATATAGATAAATATACTTACATTTATACATACAAAACGTAACACATAATAAATTAACTCAAAAAAATAAAAATCACTATAAAATACTACATAAAAATAAGTATTTTTACATTTTAAAAAATAATAAAATCATTTAATATTTTAAATTTATTTAATAAGGGAATTTTTCATGTTTTGTGTTTTTCTTATTTAACATGGACCAATGAGGAGCGGGTCAGAGTTGAACCCGGTCAACTCCCCGCCCCTCATAGGTATATGTCTGTCAGAGCCTATACCCTTGTTGTACTTGATTTTTTCCACTCGATTATGTCATCCTTTCGATTCGATTCCTTCACATATTTTGAACCTCGATTTTCGATCTTTCACTCCACCTTGATTCCTCGATCGATCAATCACTACTGTGAGTGCAATCTATAGTCGAAGGCTCCCCTTTACAAATAATGCTCATCAGACTCCATTTTGAATTTGATCCCTTCTTTATCATCGAACCCCTCAGATCAATCCAAATCTGAGTCGATCAAGGTGATAGTAGCTCCTTGGATGGTTTGCAACGTATACATGGAGGAGAGAAGCATGATCCGGGCATCATCAGTGACTACCTAGCGGAGCTCCATCCAGCTCATTGCTTCGCAAGTTGAGGCATAGTGTAACTGTATTTTATGTAGCTTTTAGGTTTAGCTTTAATTTCTAGTTTTTATTTCACTTTTTTAGTTCACTTCATTAGATTAGATTTAAATTTTGTAGTTTGCCGGAATTCTGCTCCGACCATATATCTGGTGTGCCTTAGCCTCATTCCAACCACCATTTATCCTCCACCTTCTTTCACATTCGTTTCTCCATCTCCCCATTCACTTCATCCATCCTGATCTTCCCTGGGTCAAGAGATCAGCTTTCCTTCACCACCATTCGTCGGAGAGTACCGCCTAGACCCAAATATGCCTACATTCATTCCAATAGTCAACCCTCTTTATTCTTGTGCATGTACTTGGAGCACATAGACTCAGTTGAGTTGTTTTTGCATCAGAAGTTGGTTCCCATGTCACTTGAGGTTCTTCAACCTCTCAAGACCTCTTCATCGTGTCCTGGACTTTTTTGACACATCCGGCAGCTGCGGACAACCATGAGAATCATTTGGAGCATCATAGCAACGTTAGAGGAGTTTGGAGGAGGGAGGATTCCAATATTGAAGCTCTCCTGGAGAGCTGTTCTTCCATGTTCTTGGGGTGAACAACAACCGTTGGATCCCTCATTTCATCCAGTTTTGATTGTAGTCGTCAGATTGAGCGAGCCAGCCATCGTCGGATCTCCGGTGATTATCTAATCCAGCCGCTCATCTGCGAAGCTGTATTAAGTGACCGGGAGGCTCCACGTGTATAAGTGAAGATCCATCCACCATCTATCCAGCACATGGGGGTATTTTGCACTTCTTTCCCCTTGATTTTTGTATTTTCTATTTAGTACAAAAACTTTCATCTGTAGTTATAAAATGTTTGTAATTTTTGTAATAAGACCCCTAGGTTTCTTTTAATTGCGTTTAGGTTCAGTCCATGTTAGCTCACATAACTATACGTGTGAGAGGACTGGACATTTTACGCCTAAGCCCTCTAGATATCTTTATTTCTTTTTAGTCCATTAATTTTAATATCTAATGTAATATTTTGATGAAATTTGCATTGAGAACATTGTGTGTTTTGATCATTGCAAATATACCTTTGCAAGTGCTTTTTAAATTGAATATGTCAGGGCTTTTTTGCATTTATGCTCCAATATTTTTGTAGGGGGTTGGAAGACAAGAAAAAAATTTGAGAAATTGCATAAAGGTCTCTATTACTGGTGTAGTTTCTTTTTCTTGATTTATATTTTTATTAAATCCCATTTATTCCCTAAAATTCTAGAAAAATATATTATATGCATTAAATTGTGTTCTACCGCATATATTTTTATTGAAACATTTTTATGCATTTTTTATTTTATAAATATAGAGCATTTATTCATAATTTATATTTAAACATAAAAAATTACAAAATCATCTTTAAAATTAAAAAATAGATCTTATTTATTATTATATTTGTGATTGCAGACCAAAAATCACTAAAAATAACAAAAGAAAAAACATTAAAGCTCCAAAATCTTCATAAAAATTATTAAAAGTTATATGAAATCCCAAAAATATGCATTTCTCTTTCTGAATTTTATTTATATTATATATGTGTGTGTATATAAGTGTATATATATATATATATTAAAAATGGGTTTGGAAGTTTTTGAGATTATTATCTATTTTTAAATTCCAATACAATTTGGCCTATTATTATAAGTCACTATTTAGACGTTTTTATTCAATTAAAAATAAAAAAATAAAAAAAACTATAAGAAAAATATTAAAAATAAAGAACATATAAAAAGATAAAATTTTTTATTTTATCATTTTTGGTGTTTATAGCTATATGTACAAATATAAAAGCCTACTTCCTATATATATAGCTATATATACTTATATTATTATTAAAAATATCCTAATATTCAAAAATGCTTAAAAATAAAAAGGACTGCATTTTATTGTATTTTTTTATTTTTATATACAATATATATTGATATCCTATATATCTATTATATTATACATATTATCTACATATTCTCATATACTTATATTAAAAAGGAAACTAAAAATCAAGAAAATACACAAATAAAAGAAAAAATATAAAATTAACAACATAAGACATATATAAAACATTAAAAATCCATAAAAATTAAATGATTAAAAACTTACAAAAATAAAATAAAAGACAAGGATAAGGACAGTTTCTGGATCAATTGCCCAATCTATCATATTTGTTCGTTCAGCTCGACACTCCACATACTTACACCTATACACATCTTTTTGTACAATTATAATAAATTTTAACTCCACATTTATACAATGTTGCTTTATTTTCATTTGTGGGTCAATTGTTGGTTGATTCGCCTTTCGTGAGAGGTCTCCATAGTGACGGTATTTTCGCCTTGTGTAGAACATCAGACCGTCTCCAGAAGCTTATTTATGTAATTTGAGGGAAGCTAGCATGCGACTTATCTGAGGTGAGAGGGTCAAATTAAGGAGTTCAACTCTGGAAGGGAGGGTATGTATGTTTGATTTCCAGCCCAAGAGTTTTTTTTCTAAAATTTTCAATAAGGGCTTGCAAATCTGATTTTTTTTAGTGGTTTGGGGGATGAATACCGTGGTAATTGGTGGGAAAGCCTTCAATGTTCCAACTAAAGGTGTTTATTGTGGTATTTTGTTCGGTTGGGATATGTCCAAGTAGTGTATAGAAGAATTGGTATGATTTACTTTGAAACTCAAAATCTAGAGAAGGTTTTGAGTGTGAAATCAAAGCATTTTATTGCTTGCTCATCAAATTTCATAAAGAATAGGATTTCATCAACGAATAACATATTTGATTTCAAACATTCGATTTGGTAACCCTGAATCCCTCGATATGTCAGCAACATGTTGAATTTGAGTGCATGTTGTCAAGGATGTTGATGGAAACGATGAAGATGAATTGGGAAAGGGGATCTCATTGCGTACACTAGAACTACTGGGGTTGAAGAATCCATATGGTATTATTTATTCTAAGCGATATGGTTGTACTATCGATGAAGGCAGAGATCCATGAAGTGAATTTCGGAGGACATCCCGTTAGTTGAAGGACCTTGATTATTGTTGATAAATTAAATGTGTCGAAAACATTTTAAAGGTTAATTTGGAGGATGATGGCTTTGTTTTTTCTTTAATTCCTACCGGTGATGACTTCCAAGGTTACCATGAAGGCATCATAGGCTTCATGACCCTTCAGAAAAGCACCCGAAGTGTCTCCACTGGGATTCGAACTCGAGCCCTTTAAAGTGGAGGCACACTGCTCTACCACCAGAGATTCCTTGAGTTCCTTTTATATATCAAGTTAACAAAGGAGTTATTGATAAATCTTAGCTCCCTAGGGTTATACAATATATTTGATCGGGATTCATTATCTATAGATCTTGTGATGGAATTCCTATTTATAAGATATGTTTGGCCACCACCGATTGAACCATTCCAAATGAAATCAAATCGACTGGCATCCAAATTTGACAATATTATTTCTGGTATTTTTCCTCTAACAAAAGAGAGGAGATGCAGTTCAAAAGGATTCTTATGTTAGGTAAAGAAAATTAATGGAGGTTGGTCGAGACTTACTATATAGTAATAGAAGAGCCGGGGAAATCGTTTTAAATTGGTAATATAGATGCATATGCATACATGTGACTGCTTTATTGTTGCCCAAGTTCATTTCACTGTCTCTCTCTATTATTTATTAATTGTGATCAAGGTTGCAAAAGTCGGTAGTCAGTACTCGGTCGGTCAGGTTACCGACTAAGGATTAGTTGGCAGTCGGGTGATTATCGGATTTAGTCGAACTTTAATCGGCTTGGATTTTTTAAATACATAAATCATTTTTATACATATATTATTGTATATTTACATACATTTTTTATATGTATATATATACTATCATAATGAATCAAAAGAAGTAATTGAATTTAAATAAAATATTTAGCGTATTAGGATAAGTTTGCTTTTAAAAAAGTAAAAAAATATGGTATCTCCAAATAAAAATGGTTGATTAGTGGACTCAGTCGGAATTAACCGGTACTCGGTCAGCCACCCCACTGACTAGACTAGTCGGACCTACTAGTCGAGCTAGTCGGGTGACTTTTACAACATTGATTGCGATGCATGCTTCTTACACAGATGCCAACTGAAATTCGGCAGCCATTTCACCGTGTTGGGAGCAGGGTCTCTTTCACCATCTTTGGAAGTGGCCAAGGAGTGAGGTGGACCATCCACATCACACTAAAATAGGTCTCCCCTTATTATTACTATTATTATTTAAATTTCAATAAATCGGAGCCCCATTGAGTCGGTGCCGACGGACAAACAGACCCCCACCTGTTCCATTGATATGAGACGGGATGTAGGGATTGCAATCAAGTGGACAACAACCCCAACCACGAGCATTACTCGCCCCACTTCCACGTCGGTTGGATATGTGCTTTTATTGCATGGTCCGGACTCGAATCATTTGCAAGAGTTCCAGTTGAATAGAACCCAAACGCTCGATCATTTGGATTCTCTTTTTCCACGGCCTTTCCTCTTTCCCCGCCGCATTGCTCTTTCGGCTGGGCCCCAGCTGCTTGGCTCCGGCGATCACCTGGGACTCTCTGGTTATCATCTCTGTCCTCAAGGAGGTGGGGATCTAGATACTCCTCATCGTCGACTTCATCGGCTCCATCTCCAGCTCATCCCATTGTCGGCTCCACCGTCACCTTCGTTATGACGACGTCTTGCATGCCTCTGCTCTGCTTGAAGATGTCCGGCCAGCTCGCCTTCATCTTTTCCTTGTCGTCATATCCGCCTCCATGTCGGCGGTTCGTGAAGCTCAATTAAGGATGAAATCCGGCTTCATTTTCTCGTGATTTCCTTCCAATGGATCATTCATGATCCGTCTTTGCATTGAGATCGATGGTTCACCCCCGATATGTCTATGCTATGAGTTCTGGCGATCAATGCATGTAGATCGGGTCCATCAAATTTCGGAGTTGAGCTTACATGATTGGAACTTCAGAGTACAGATGGTTTTCTCTTTTCATTTTCTTCTCATATGTAATCGGCTTGTCCTTCAAGGGAACGTTCTCGAGGTTATTTTCAATGTTGGTCGAGATGTTTAGTTCCCGTAATGAACGGCATTGGATCTTTTCTTGATTTCTATGTTGTTTTCTGCTTCTTCTTACTTCCACGCTTGCCATCTGTTATACTTATCACGCTGGAAAGTTGTTTAATCATGTAGTTCCTGAAACTGAAATGATGAAATGAAGCCCCTTTGAGGGAGTTCCTTAAAAAAACTGCAAGACAGTTTTTTACAATAGAGACATAAGTGTGATAACAAAAGGGCGGTAGTGTAAATCTTGCAAGAATGCATATGCACAAGTGTATTGCAGGAAAAATAGGGATATAATTGCATAATCTCAAGGGAGCACTTGTTAAGAAAAACTCTTATATTTTGCATAGACTGTATGGTCGGTTATCACAGAACAAAAATAATGTTCACTTGTTCTAAAGATAAGGGCTATTGTTACATGTATAATGGTGGGGGTGGTTAGTGGCTTCCCATGGATTTCGAGAGATCTCGATCTAACTCTCTTTGTAGACAATGATTTGTTCCTCAGATATGTTAGAGAGAGATGGAGATGCTTCCTGGGGGCAGCTAATAGCATACTCTTGTCTTATTTTTCGGTAATTTTTTTTATATTTTAGGAGAAATTATCATAGTGTGTTTTCATCATTATATTCCTCTAATATATCATTTTAATTTCGTCAGAAATAAAAACTCATATCTCTTCCATCCAGATTATTGAATTTTAACGGTCTTATAATTGTTGTAATCGATCAGTTTTGGATGGAAAGCATATGAGTCTTTGTTTCTAAAGAAATTGGAATGACACATTAGAGGGTTATAGCGATGAAAATACATGATGGTACTTTCCAAAAAAATAAAAAAATGTCGAAAAATGAGACAGAAGCAGCATCATTCTCTCTCATATATAAATGCCCACTTATCTAAAATAACACAATAGTTTTTAGAAAATTATTTTTATTCTTCTTATGTACAGAAATACCTTTAGTAAATCCACAAATTATATAATGACTAGAATGATATAATAACTAATGGGTTTTTTACACATGTGACCTTCTTAGATTCTCTAATATCAGTTATAGCTATCCATTTTTCGCAATATATATTGCGTCCTGGTACTTTCTTGGACCATTATCTCTTGTACCCTTCTGTTAGTTTGGCAATCAAAGAGGTGAATCAAATCATAGTTCATTCAAACCAAAGTGTGGATAAGGAATGATTTAATGCACTTACCACGTACAAATTAGAATATATATTTAGGAAAGGGAGAAAGCTCTCAATCTGGAGCAAAGGTCGATGATGGTGGTGATCGATGGATGCCAAGAAGCTAGGGATCAACTGCCTCATCCTCATTTCCTAGTCCATTGAAGAAGAGGGAAGGATGGATTGGAAGCCGCGGAGGATGATGAAGATCTCCATGATGCAGAGGATGGTGAAGCATGGCGGCATGGGAGGATGACCTACCTGAGGTTCTGGGCAGAGGAGGAGGACGTGGTGGAGGAGGAAGTCAAACAGAGGACTAGGCAAAGGAGGAGATCGACACAGAGGGGTTGGGTGGAGGAGGTGGTCATGTTGTAGGAGTTGAACGAAGGAGGAGATTAGGGCAGAAGGGCTGGGCAGAGAAGGAGGTCGAGATTGAGGGGCTTGGCATAGGACGATGTCGGGGTGGAGAGATTGGGCAAACGAAGAGGCTGTGACGAAGGGGCTGAGCGGAGAGAGATTGGGGTGGAGGGGTTAGGGCACAGGAGGAGGACGGAGGGGCTCGGCACTTGTCACGAACCCAGTTCTAGGTCGTCGGATCCTCCCATTAATTGGATCTGATTTAGACAGTAGCTTTATCCAATAATAAAAACTAACATTCAATTTCAAACTGCAATAAAATGCTACATATAAAGCATCTCACATTTTTATTCCATTCACAAAAGAAGGCTTACATAGAAACATATCTCACTATTTTCTTATACATGTACTCAAGTTGAATGAAAAGTACTCAAAAAAACTACTAACTACCTTAGACTAGAAGCTACTATTGTTAGTTGGCTGACTAAGATTCTTGCGATGGCTCATTGTTGAGTTTTAAGAGATCATAGGATAAAGATTAGTGAGTGGTAGGTAACAAAGAATTGAAAAGTAATCACGTAGTGTATTTTAGCAACACATATCATACTATAAACGTACATTTCTTCTCATTACATTAAGTTATTTTTCTTGTATTCCACGTGGGGATTAATCCAGGTGTTTACCTCATCTATGATAGACTCCAAAGTTGTGGACACTTCGGGATTAAAGATTGTGTTGATCTGTCGTTGCACATGGCCTCAACCAATCATCCAATACTACCCTATCAATTTTTTTTATTTTATTATCTAGTGTTCAAAATCCTCAACCTATCAAATAAAGAAGCACATCATCCTTAAGGATCCGGTAACTTAAAACTACATGTTAGCATTTAATAATTTATCCCATTGACTTTAAATACATGTTATCATGACCCAACTGCTATTAAACCACACGTGCCTCCACATGTAACGACCACATCTTCAGTCAGTCGATCCGCCTAATGGCAGCTGAGTACCATGCATTGCAAATAATTTATTACGTGCTCTCAATGTATTTGAAAAACCATGTAACACCTAGGTATGACCTGTCAATACAAAATTTCTTCTGACAAACTTATAGATTGCATACCTAACCTATAATATCTACTCAAAGTAATCCTTATCATATAAGGTAGTAAGAAAAGCGTAACTGGATCTACTTTAACCCATAGAATTTCACCTCATATCAATATGGTATTGCACATAAATCATAATAGCTACAATAATGATCCATTACACCAACTCTATTTTATCTATTATTTTATAATAAATCATGAAGCAAGCATGTGAACGTTCTTTATAATAAAGAACATAATAAATAGTCATTTTATTTAGTTTAACTTGAAATCCAAAAGCAAGAGGCAAGATTTCGTTACTTGATCGTGTTAACTTTTTAGTGGATCCAGTCTACCTTGATTCATGTTCAACTAGGAGCTTATTAGCTCTTGAAGTGATTAAATTCTATTTATGAGTTAAGAACATAAAGAACCAAAGAATGAATAAAAAACGTGAAGAACATGAAGAGCAAACAAAGAACATGAATAAAATGGATTCTCTTAAAATTTCGGCAGAGTCTTCCCGTACATCGAGTGATATTCTAAGGAAAATTTTGGCAAAATTTCCCTTTATATCGGAAGATATTTTAAAGAAATTTTGGTTGACTTTCTCCTTATATCAGAAGATATTTTAAGGGAAAATTAGGCGAAGTTTCTCCTTATATATAGAGAAACTCAAAAGAAAATGTGTGTCTTCAAAGAAACAGATCGAAGTATGAACTAAAAAGATCTATTTACTCCTTTCCAAAGCCATTGAGGAGAGGAGTGCTCTGTATTCCTTCTCTGCTTCTTTCCAACAGCACTTTGTTAGTGATTCTTCTCCACCTCCCTCCCCTTCTCTCAGCCTCTCAATATATATCCTTGAGTGGTGATGGAATGGAAGTCATAGAGAATGAAGGGGGAGTATTTATAGGCCTCTGGGAAGCCTATGTGTTATCCCAATCGACGTCTACTCAGCAAGGATCGGGGAATTATTGTTCGCCTACTGCGCAACATGATCCAAGTTAATCACTTCGTCATTGCCAAAACCATGGGTTATCCAACTTATGGTTTTACCTAAGCATATCATGAAGTCCATGGCTTTTGTAATGATGCTTCATTATTGCTAACTGTAATTAATCAGCATTGATTGTGATTAATTACTCTTAGCTACGATTAATACATATTAATCTAGTATTAATATCTACTAATCATGATTAATATCTCTAGTCATTATCAGTTTTATTAATCATGATTAATTAGTCTTAAGGATAGCGATTAAGGATTAATGACAACTTAACCGGCTTCATCTTCTTTTATATTCGAAATTCATAACAATATAAAACCACCTCCGATTCAGATGAAACAAGTTCGACTAGGTTTGTCTCGTTGGGTCAGATCTAATTTTCATATACACAGTAGTATTTAAAGAGGCTGATTTTTAGGACTTCAAAATTATAAAAAACTTATAAGAAGCCACTTCCTCGAGCTTTAGAATGGAGTTATAAAAACCTTAAAGAGGATGCAAGGCACAAAAACTTTAAAGAGAATAAAATCATTTTCATTTAAGGCCAAGTGTATACAAATACATGATATTATTACACAAATAAATAGGGATACTTCTCTCTCATATTTGCCTCGGGTTCCCATGTAGCCTCTTCAAAATCTTTACTTGACCACAACACTTTCATAATAGGTACCTCTTTGTTTCTTAATTGTTGGGCATCTTTGTCTAATATTTATGCTGGAGTTTTTTGATATGTTAAGTTTGGCTCAACTTGCAGATCATCATAATTCATAGCATGCTCTGGATCCCTAACATACTTTTTCATATTTGATACGTGAAAGACATTGTGTATTCTAGAAAGACAAGGAGGAAGTGCAAGTCTGTATGCAGCTTTACCAATCCCCTGAATAATTTCAAGGAACCCACGAACCTATGTGCTAACTTTCCTCGCAAGATAAATCTTTGTACCCCCTTCATAGGAGAGACCTTCAAAAAGACAAAATCACCCGCCTCAAACTCAAGGTCTCTACATTTAGTATCACTATAACTCTTCTAGTGGCTTTGGGAAGTTTTCAATCTTTTTCGAGCAATCTCCACAGATTTTCGTGTCTCCTTGATTCTGTCTAAGTCATATAAGTTCTTTATTCCAATATCTTGCCAGCATAAAGGAATTGTACACCTATGTCCATATAGTGCCTAAAAGGGTGTCATGCCAACACTGGCATGATAACTATTATTATATGTGAATTTTGCAAATAGCAAATGCATAACGCTTGATCCTTTACATTCTAAGGTACATGGTCACAACATATCTTCTAAGATTTGAATGGTACGGCCTAGTTTACCATCTATCAGAGAGTGATATGTTATAATAAAAGAAAGATGTGTGCCTAATGCTTTCATAAAATTACCCAAATAGTGTGTTATAAGTCTTGAATCTTTATAAGAAACTACCTCTTTAGAAATATCATGAGGACGTGTTATATGTGTAATGTATAGTTCAACAAGTTGATCTAGGGTGTTAGTTAATCTTATTGCAATATAATATGCCACCTTGGTCACCCGATCTATTATCACACAAATATTATCTTTACCACCTATAGTTGGTGGGTAAACCGGTGATGAAGTTCATGAAAATGCTTTGTCATTTCCATTCAAGGATAGAAAGGGGCTGCAATAATCTTGGTGGTCGTTGATGAGAAGCTTTTATCTGTTGGCATGTAAAGCAAGAGTTCACAAAACTCATCAACATCCTTCTTCATTATGGGCCACGAAAAGTATGAACCAAGATCTCTATACATATTTGTAATTCCATGATGAATTGATAATCTTGAACAATGTGCTTCTCGCATGATGTATCTTCTTAACTCAGGTTTGTCTGCTACACAAACTCTATGACGGTTATACAATAAAATATCATGTATATAAAAGCCATATATTTTTTCTTTGTACTTTTTTTCTTAAGTCTTTTAAAAGTGGATCATCTTCCTACCTTTTATGTATTTTATCCCAAATCTCTGGCCTACATCGACGAGGAGTGGTTATTCTATCTATATCACCATCAAAAGGTTGCCATTCACTTAATGCAACTAGTACGTCCCAAATTTGGATTGTTATCACCATGTCTTGTGATAAGTTCTTCTACCGAGGACGCCTGCTACCACATTTCCCTTACCTCGAGTTGTAAGAGATTGTGCAATAATAGTCCTTTAATGTTGCAGCCATCGTCCATGTCTCATGTTTAGCTCTTTTTGGTCAAATATGTATTTCAAACTCTTATGATCAGTGAAAATCTCAAAAGTAATGCTATAAAGGTAGTGTTTCCATATTTACAAAGAAAAGACAAATGTAGCAAGTTCAAAGTCTTGATCTTGATAATTATGCTCATATATCTTCAGTTGTCGTGATGCATATGCTATTACATTTCTATGTTGCATGAGCACTATGCCAAGTCCTTCCTTAAATGTATCAATGTATACAGTGAAGCCCTCGATGCCAGAGGGTAAAGCAAGGATAGGTGCAATGGTTAAATGTTCTTTCAGTGTCTGAAAGCTTATTTCACAAGTATTCGACCATACAATTGGTACCTCTTTGAGTTAATCTAGTCAAAGGCAAGACTATTCATTAAAAAGTCTTTCACGAGCCTTCTATAATCCCCAAATAGACTCAGAAAATATCATATTTCTATTATGGTCTTCGAACCCAACTCATTATCACACTAATCTTTGCACGATCAATAATGATACATGTCCAAAAAATAACATGGCCTAGAAAGGATACTTCGTTTAACAAGAAATCACGCTCGTTATACTTAGCATATAACTTATTCTTCGTTAGTGTCCCAAGTACCCATCTGAGATATTGTTCATGTTGTTACTTATTCTTAGAATATACAAGTATATCATCAATAAATACCACCATAAAGTGATATAAGAACTGAGTGGATACTCTATTCATAAGATCCATAAAGGTTGCTGGTGCATTTTTCAGTTCAAAGGCATGACTAGGAACCCGTACTGTCCGTATCTAGTATAAAAGATTGATTTAGAAATATCCGAGTATCTAACTTTTAAATAATGGCATCCAAATCTTATATCAATATTTGAGCAGACCCTATAACTGAACAAAGAGGTCATATATTCGTGTTAAATGATAGTGTTTTTTATTGTCTTATTATTTAATTGTCGACAGTTAATGCATAGTCATAATGAACCATCTTTCACAAAAAATACATGTGCATCCCATGGTGAAGTACTAGGGCAAATGAACCTTTTATCCATGAGTTCCTGCAGTTGCTCCTTTAATTTCACGTAACTTAGCTGGTGTTATACGATACAACATAATAGAGATTGGCTGAGTATCGGGTACATGAGAGATTTAAAATTCAATCTCTCGCTCAAGTGGTAATCGATGTAGTGCATATCGAATGACATCAAGTAATACATACTATAGACACATTTTTTTATCATTCGCTCTATTTTTGTTAATAACAATAACATCACTTGATTTTAATTATTTTTTTAAAGAAAAATGGATCTTCTACCCCAAAATGCAACTAAGTTAACACCCGTTATACGTATACGGGATATCATCGTCCACCTTGAATTAGGATTATGGCTCAAAATTTCAGTGAAATTTCCATTTCTCCCAATTTCAATTTTCCCACATTGGTGGCTTCGAAACCACAACATCGAAATTTGATAGGACTTCTTTGAATTTTTGTGATTATGAGGAAATGGACTAATCCACGAGAATTTGACGTATCTTTGTGCATGATTAGTGGCAACTTGCCATCCATGTCATCTCTCTCTTCCTTCATCAGATATCTTGGAGAATTTTAGTCCAAACCTGGAAAATATAAGATCTGAGTCAACTTCTTGCGAGGTTTAAGGACATGCCATACATTTTAGGTGGTTTTAATGGCACATGGTTTCGATGGTAAAGCATATTATCTGATTGTTTGATGATAGGCTTTCAAAGACACTATATTATTAAGTCATTTTGATGGCGGATCTTTACTGTTTGGTTCCTGGGTTGGGTTGGGGTACACCGGTGTATCCATCCTTCCAACCCTCTCAATCCTCCTCACAGTTTACTATTTACAGGTGTACAATTTACTATTCACAGGGGTACCCCAACCCAATCTAATCCAGTCCAACCCAGCAACCAAACAGGCCCTAAGGAATATGCCATATTATCCATTTTTATTGATGGCATGTCGCTCCTGCCACTACCATTTGATACCACTATCATCATTTTCTCCTTACTCTCCATTAAAGGTGTTTATGAGGCTAATACCAAAATTATTTGATATAACCTACCCGATCTATCATTATCGGATCATGGGTCAACCTTACATGTTTCAACGAGCTTCCAATTCTAATGGGTATATATTATGAGAATGGGTCATGGTTCCCATAGAATTATTTGAAAGTTTTATAATTTAGTTTAAATTATAGATGGATTTCTTTTAATTTACTACTATCTTGGATAAAAAATACCATCACCATTATTTTTTATGATGTTAACTTGTCATATTACAACCAATGATTAGTTATTTATGAACATTATTTGTTAACTTACAATATCGCAATATAAACATGTATTAATCTTAATCATGAGTATTGTACCATTTGCATGACCAGATTGGAAAATTTGCTGGCTTCGTTTGGTTGCAGGGTTGAGCAGCAGTGGCGGATCCAGGATTTCACATCAGGTGGGGTACCCATTTTATTGTACTTATTAAATTTTATATGGTATTTTTTATTAACAAAATACTTTTAAAGAAAAATTCAAAGTTGAATATATTTTTCCACTATAAGTATAAGATTGATCAAGAATACAATAAAAATAATTCATACCTTATTAACAATATATTGAGAACAGTTCATGTCGTCTTCATCACTAATAGAGTTAAGTAACATTTTTGACTATGCATAATTATCATTCTTTCATCCAATATATAATTATGAACATATGTAATAGGAATAACCAAATTTACAATCAAAATCTAATTGAAAATTACATAAAATTGAGATAAGTCAAATTCACAATCATTTAATGATACAAGAAACTTGATAGATAGAGTGCGATTGAAAATCATCATATATACCTACGAGAAACATTGAATATACATATGAATATATGAGAAGATCGAAACGAATTTGAAAGATATTAGTTGTTGATAGGGTATGATTTTCGGAAATGACTGGGTATGGAATATGGAGACTAATTTAAGAGACGACGAATGAATGACTAAAACAAATGATTAATTAGGCTAAGAGGATCAACTCACATGCGTATTAATGGATGGTATTTATTGTAGGTGTAAAGTTAATTGCATGAGTATTAATAGGAGGGGAGAATCCATGGGCATGGGAGTTATTAATCATGGAATGATTGAAAAGTTGGCAATTAAGGGGGGCATTACTCTTGATTTACCATAATTATAATGGATCTTAATTAATATGTAATGAGAATTTGAAAAGGGAGGGGGGGCACGTGCCCTGCCTCACTAAAGAGTGGGTCCGCCCCTGTTGGGCAGGGTTGGGTTGGAGTATACCCGTGTACCGTGTACCCCTCCTTTCAACCCTCCCAATCCTCCCCACAATTTACTATTCATAGGGTTACCCCAACCCAACCCAGCCCAACCCAGCAATCAAACGAACCCTAAAGGTAGTTAGCAACTACGACAGTATTATGGGAGTCATTGATGAAGCTACGTTTCATTATCTTTATTCTATCATCTTGGCCTTAAAAACCCTAGTAAATGCGTGTAAATAGCATTAATTCATGCATTTTAGCATTCGTGCATAGGTGTGTAAATACTGTATAAAATACGGTTTTTAATGCCAAAATTATTGAATAAAGAAAAGAAAAGAAAAAGAATAAAATATTGTAAATATTTTATGACCCGAAACCCCGAGACCTAGGCATCTTGATGAATAGGTCGACAAGGAATAAAGTAGGGGGAGATAAGGGCCAAATACCTATAATTATTAATTCATTCTTTATTCATTTTGGGACCTATTTTTGGTTCCACTTTTTATACATCACATAAGGAAACTTTGTACATGAAAGTTGTAAATACTTTTATAAAGAAAAATACAAAATTGATTTCACAGAAAAATAATATACAGATAAAAAGTTATGCTCTGAATAAAATTCCAGAATCCCAACTTCCCAGACCCGTATCTCACAAATGAAAACTCCAAATGCAGCATACTCACCTTTAATTGTATATAGAAGAAAATAAGCTATTTAATGGCGATGGTTTCGCATTTGGCGGAGCTACGGTTTGAAAGTTGAGTTTTGGACCCCTATTGTATACTTGTACAGAATTAAATATTCAATTTATTAATTATTTATTATTCATTCATTTTATGTTTTTATAATGTTATAAATATTACTTATAATAATTGTAAATATTAAAATTAGAATAAAAACCTAAATAAAAATAAAAATAAAATACTTGTATACTCAAAACATAGGTATTATATCTATACACATACCTGTATAAACTATACTTATATTTTATGAATTATACAAAACACATCAATAAAATAAAATAAGAATAGATTTACATGTATAAAAGTATGTTATAATTATATAAAATAATAAACAAAAATAATAATATTAAAAACACCTAAATAAAAATAGAATACTTAAATATATATAGATAATATACCTATATAGGGGTATAAAGGTAATTTATAAAAATATAGCTCATAAAAATGAATAAAAATCACCATAAAATACTTCATAAAATTACAAATATTTTTTATTTTATAATCAAAATTTAATTAATTCATCTGCTATTTTTAATTCATTTTATAAGGGTTTTTCGCCAAGGAATTTTCTGGTTGGTCCACGTGGACCAACCAGAGCACTCCATTGGTTGACCTCGGTCAACTCCCTGACCGAGGTCTGTCCCTTCTCAGAAGCGGGTTTGACCCTGCTTTGATCCTTTTTTCGAGGAGGCTTCGATCACCATTTGGTGATGGCCTAGTCACGAGATCTCTTCCTCGGTCAATGGTGATTCACGCCCAAGTGATTCCTTGGGCTGTGGATCACTGACCGAGGCTGTTGGACCTCGTTCTTCACGCCGCCCGTCAACCCCTCAAAAGAGCGCCCCCATCTTCGATTCAAGTTTGATCCTTCTTCCGCCAAATCCACCCGAAAACCCCTTGCCCATTGTGCTCCTGGTGACAGCAGGAGTCAATTTGAGCCTGGGTTTGAGTCATCTGGCGTCGAATCGAAGCCGATCCGACCCTCGCCGGACTTCCGCCGAGCTTCATCGCCCGACGTCTCTGGTGAGTCTCCCTCCCCCTTCTCTTCGTTTTCTTGTAGCTGTAGCATAGATTAGTGTAGCCCTATAGCAGTTTTTAGTTTCGATCACCCAATCGCCGTGAATCCTCGATCCAAGTCCACGGCGGAGCATAGCTCCGCCTCCATTTTCCGGCCACCTACCTCCTTCACAGCCATTCCGCCCACCTCCATCTTCTCCCTCGTCGCTCTGTCGCTCCGCTCCACCCCTCCATCCACCTCGATCTCGCCCAGATCGAGCCATCAGAACTCCCGTCTCCGCCGCTCGCCGGAGTTCATCGTCCGAGCCAACTTTCGCCTCCTTCGCACCATCAGAAGGCACCTGCAGCTTCGCCTGGATTTTGCGCAACTAACCACGCAGGTCTGAGCCAAGGAGAAGGCTCCATCGACCCTCGAAGACCCCAGGAGTAGCTACCCAGGCCGCCTCCGCCGTCCGGCCGCTTCAAGCCATCTCAGGCCCGCCTGAGACCTCCTTCAGACGCGGACGTGTCCCAGGATCGTTTTGCCCTTGATCCTGGGGTCGGAGAGGCCGTGTGTCGGCCGGAATAGCATCTCGAAGTTCGCCGGGGAGGTGTTCTTCGTGAACCCCTCCCTGCCGTTGGATCAACCATCTGCTCCAGACGCGTCATCAACCGTCCGATCCTCTCAGCCGCACCACCGTCCGATCTGCGCCACGTGTCCAAGAGCCTCGTCGTCGACTGCTGGATCGCGCCCGTGGGTATTTTGCCTTTTTAACCCACAAATTTTTGTCTTTGCCATTTAGTCCAGTAACGTTTATCCGTAGTTTAAAAAGTTTTGTAAAGATTTGCACGCAGACCCTCACATTATCACTATTTGCACTTCAGTCCACGCCACGTCACCTCACATGACGGTGGCGTGTGACTTTTGGGTATTTTGCAAGTTAGGCCCAGAACTTTTGTGTATTTGCAATTTCGTCCCTGTGCGTAGGATATATAATATGTTTTTGGACATTTTGCATGTATGCTCAACCGATTTTCTTTAATTGCAATTATGCCCCTGTGAATGGTGCTTCACGTGAGTTGTGCGTGATTTTCGGGTGGAAATTGCATCTGAGCCCCTGGATATTTTTATAATTACAAGTATACCCCTGCCAGGCCTGTGTTGTGATTGGATGTTTGTTGTATTTATTTAACCTCTTTCCTTAATTCAAAAAAATCCACAAAAATCGGGTTAAGCTCCTGGAAATGTGTACTTTAACGCTATCATTTTAGTTTTTGATTTTATTTTATTTTTTATATTTATTAAAAATCAAAAACATGCTTTTTGTGCACTGTCTAGCTTAGAAAATCCCTAAAAAATATAAAAACTCCTCAGAAAAATCCCAAAAAAATATATTTTGTGACTTTTAGTTTGTTTTAACTCCCAGCCAAAAATCATTAAAAATTATAAAACCAAACTCCTAAAAATCACAAAACTCTAAAAACCGTCATAAAAATTTATAACATTCATAAAAAATCCAAAAATCGTGTTTTCTTTTCCTGAATTTTCTTTGTTTTATTATCCTTAAGTGAAAATTAATTTGGAGAAGTTTTGTTATGTTTGCTATTTTATTTCTCCATTTTAAGTTTCAGCCTTGCATTTTATTCACTGTTTGCTTTATTTTGCTAATTAAAAATACCAAAAACATTCTAAAAATTACCCAAAAATCACAAAAACAGTAAAAAAGCATAAAAAGACCAAAAAGACTTCATTTGCTAATTTTTGGATATTTTTATCCATTTTTATAAATATCTCTTTCCCCCTTTTATTACATTACTTTTATATTCCAATATTGAAAAAGGAAATATAAAAAAATATAAAATATAAAAAGAAAATAAAAATCAGTAAATTAAAAATCAAATACAAAAATATAAAATTAAAAATTAAATAAAAAATTATAAAATTAAAAACCCAAAAAAAAATAACATAATAGACACTTGATCACATTCACACTCAAGTACACTTTTGTGCAATTTTGCCCCGATCTAGCCTTTCTGCTCCCTGTGTTCGACCTCTACACATACTTGCACTATACACATCTTTGTTGTAGAGTTATAATAAATTTTAACTCCGCACATTTACTTTCATTGCTTGATATATTTGTCGTGGGTTAATTGTTGTTTGAATTAGGATTTCTCGCGGGTCGCCTCAGCGACATTGTGATCCCGCCTTGTGTGGATTACTTTAGACCTGTGAAAAATCTTGCTTTTCAAATGGCGCCGTTGCCGGGGAGCATCGGTTTGTAGAGTACCTTTGGGTCTTTTATTCACTTAGCCATTTTTGATTATTTATCTCTTGAGCATCATTTATTTTGAACTGTCTGACATCTCTTTTGTTTTCTTGCGAGGGACCGCTGACCGAGGAGGATCGCCTAGGGGATCCTGTGCATCCTTGGTAGGAGGAGCCGGCTATTCTATCCTAGCTGGCAGGAGAGAGAGGGAGAGCTAGAGAGAGACAGTCGGCTTTTCATTTTTTGTGAGAGAGAGATTTGATTAATTGTAATAATACAGGACTTGGACAATTGAACACTTCGGGCCTAATTTCCGGGTGTTTGTTCACCCGGGGGCTCACCACTGTTTTCTTCGTGTTTTCCCGACTGTCATTTGCCGGTTTTGATTTCATTTTCACTTTCTTTTGTGGATTGAGCCCTTAGATTTAGGCTTTTGCTTGATCGTCTAGATTAGGTCCAAACACACTAATAACCTTTGCATGTACCTATAGACCGTTTTTTGGACTTAGTTTAATTAAACAGTTAACTCATCTTCTTAGATCCGCCGCGCCGCGAGCTCTCCCCATAAAGCGCTACTCCTGAACTCGATGTGTCGAGAAGAGGAGGGGAGGGTCTAGACCGGACTCTTAGGATCGAGGATTGGTGATTAACTTGTGGTTCTTCACGCTAGCAATTGCCCATCTTAGGACGATTTCCGCATTGCATACCGGCATGTAGTTAGGTTTACAAATTCTGCTTTGCATCCCGCATGGAGAGAGCTGGGATTCGCTGTAAGTCTTCTTACTTTGCATCCATCATTTAGGCACAAAGGTGAGATCTCCATCTTGGTGCCGACTTGCATCGGCTTTTCCGACTCTATTCTCCCTCTGTTTTTGGACAAAGTAGGATAAAGAAAACACAAAAACGTTAGGCGCTTGTTTGAAATCACTCAAAAGAAGCGATAACACAAAAAAATTAAAAAAGGGACTGCTAAGAAAACTTTGACCTAAATAAAATTGGTAATTGAACTCATTGATTGGGGAGAGTCACACCCTCACTTGTATTCAGGTTGCATGGGAAGGTCTCCTTCCAAGTGAGCAGAGTGCTTCGTAAGGATTAGAGCCCAAAACCCAGTCTGTGGCTGCCTTGTGTATCGCCTGGATTTCCGAAGTATTGGCGCTTCTATCGTACGTGGACGAGTAGGGCTTGGTCAACATTGGTGACTCTCTATTGTGCAGAGCATCGACCTCGTCCGAAGTATCGAGCCTAGGCCACGCCTTCACGGGGGTGTCTGTCTCATCGTCTTGCGTCCGAGTAGGTTCTTGCACGCTCACGGGTGATTCCGTTGCGAGCGAGTTCCAAAGTATTGGTTTCGCCTATTGGCTTCCTTTCTCTATTTCTTTGGCTGAGTAGGGATCCAGGAAGGGTTACAAGGACCTTAAAAAGTGCAGACTACAGGTTACACAGGGGGAGGACAAGTACGGGAATACTTTTCCGGCAGTACTCTCGCTCCTATAGGCGTAGCGCTCTAAGGACTCGTTGAAAGATAACTTCCTGAAGTCAAGATAAAAATTACAAAGATAAAAGCCGAACCTTCATGGCTTCACGCGTTGAGTTGGTGAACTCCTTTGTCTTGTGTTTGATTGCTAATCACATTTAGGTCAAGATCAAAAATATCGCGCCGTTGCGCACTTTTGTGTTCCCCCTGTTGACCCTCGCTCATTGTGAGCCTTCTACTGTTTTACATTCCATTTGTTTCTTGTTGACCCCCGTATCTTTCCTCCACATCGATCTTCCTCGTGATCTTCAAGATGGCGGCGAATGGACAGTTTAGTCGAGGCTCTGTCGGCACCCACATCAGTTCCATCCGTTCGCCATCTCCAATAATTCAGGGCGATTCCCGAGACACCGGTTCAAACCCTATGAACCGACCTCCAGACTCCCTATAAACCGGGACCACTCTCGTCCCGAACTCTGTCCGTTTTGGATGGCCATTGATTTCACTCCTTACACATCACCATCCTTAACAAAGTTCTGTGTCGACCTTGACACAGACCGTATCTCTCTATCTGGTGCTGCAATTCAGACTGATCGGGGCATTCTACCATGTACAGATTTAGAGCTCGAGTCAGTCAACCAAGCAGAGACAGAAATGGCAGGAGGAAGGGGAAAAGGACCACAGCCCAATCCTCGTCTAGAGTTTACATGAAGACACCAACCGCCATCAGCAAGCCAGTTAATATGGCTTCTCACACCGAGGACAAAGATGAGAGCTCCAACTTGAGCATCATTGGGAGACACTTGTCCAAAGTGGATATCATCGAGAAGAGGTCGCAGGACCTCAAAAAGCTGGCAGTCATAGAGAAGAGAACCCAAGGCCTGGAGAAGCTTGACCATATCTCCCAGCAGCTGGAGCAGCTCGTCCGAGCATTAAATGCAAACATGTGCAACGCTGTGTCTACCTCTGCCGAGCCGAACGCTGAGAAGAAGGAGCCTACAGTGCAGCAAAACCCTCAGCCGACTCCACCGCAGCCCCAGCCTGTCCAGCACGTGTACTACGTGCAGGTTCCGGAGCAGCCACCGCAGCCTCAGACGCAGATGGTTGTATACCAACCAGAGCACCAGCCCGCATACTCCGAGCAGTTCTCTCCACCCCCGCCGCTGATCCAAGAGATCAATGGCGTCTGGAACAACGAAACGCAACTGACCCGTCCTCAGGGACACTCTCAGGGTCAGAACATGGGCAACATGCCCTTCCAGCAGCAACACCGGGGTGGGAGACCCTTCCAGCAGCCATACCAGTACCCGCCTCCCGCACATGGGAACACGTGGAGGCAGAATTACCAACATGGGCCTCAGCAGTCCGGATATCGTAGACAGGGTTATCACCAGCCACCGGCTGCACAATACAATCAACACCATTCGCAGTACTCCTCCAATCCCCCTCCTCAACAATTTGCACAAGGATACCAGTCACAATCTCAACCGCCATATCAGCAGTCTAGACCCCAGCAGGGGGAATCTTCTGAGATTGTGCCAATCAATCCGGCCCTGGCCTGTTTGGAACAGTTAATGAAGAATATGGCTGAGATGAACCAGAAGATCGACGACCTGACGGCAGCCAAAACCGTCATACCAGCCCAGGTCGAAGCTAATCCTAACAATTTCCGACGCAAGGAGCAGGTAGCCGGCAGTGTCCAACCCGAATCAGGTGAATTTAATTGTTTTTTATCTAACGCCGTTACTCTCAGGAGCGGTAGGACACTCCAGCCATCGGCGAAGGCGAAAGGAAAGCACATTGCATCTAATGGGGAATCGTCAGTCCAGCCAACACCAGGGCCAGTCAGCATTTTGGGGACAGCACCAGGATCTAGAAAATCACAAAAAATGAAGAAAACAGAAAAACACAAAAATATAGCAGCAACCTCGGTGGAGACCGGCCAGCATTGGAGACGCCTGCACCCGCATCACAGTCAGCTCCTGACAGGGGGAGCACCACACCTGCAGCGAGTCCAATGCCAGCACCTGAAGCCGAGCCTGTCATTTTTGGTCCACAATTTGTAGATGAATCCATTCCTTTTTGTCATCTACCTATAAACAACAACACGGACAGTATTTTGAATGAAATTGGAGAAGAGTTTGTAAATATTCCTTTTCCTGAAGCAATGGAAAAACACAAAAAAATGAAAAATTTGAAAAGTGCTTTGTCTGATCCTGCTATCATAGAAATCATTCAGAATTTGGTGTTAAATATGCCATTAATAAAAGCTCTTGAGTACATGCCAGCCGTGAAGAAAGGACTTAAAGAGGCATGTACAACCAAGCGCAGGCCAACCCCCCATAACTCCAGAAGCAAAGGTGGTAAATCTGAAAAGCACATCCTCACTATGGCCACCGTCAACGCCATCAGCAACCTCCCGGACAAGAAGCCTGATATGGGAGCACCCTTTGTTCAGTGCCAGATGTTCGATCAAGAGTTCGAGCGAACACTTCTTGACAGCGGGTCATCTGTCAATCTGATGCCAGCCTCACTACTCACAGAGTTCAAGCTGGGACCGCTCAAGCCTACAAAGATGATTCTGCAGTTTGCAGACAAGTCAGTCAAGCGGCCTAGGGGCCTGTTGGAGGATGTGATCGTCACGGTTCAGGGAAAGTCATTCCCAGCTGATTTTGTGGTCTTAGATATGGACGTCCCCGCTCCGTTACTCCTTACCCCGATCATACTCGGAAGGCCATTTCTGCGGACGTCAAACGCAGTAGTGAATTATGGGACAGGAGAAATCACTTTTGGAGCTGGCACTGAAATTATCCGAGTAGAGACCCTGTCTGAGGGAACGCCCGTTGAATCGACATCTGTATCATGTGCAAGGGAGATTGAGAATGATGAAGACTGCGATTTTCTAGCTGAGATTCAAGACACCAACCTCTTCTTGGATGATAATGAGATCCACGGACTCCTCTGTCCGGAGGAGGAAGTGGAGACCGCAGTCGAATTTCCGTGTATCGATAAAGATGAGGACCTTGCTGATGCACTCCAAGATACTACCGTGGGGTCGTTATGCCTTCAAAACCAGGAGCCGAGTTCAGAAGCATTGTCGGATGAAGATGTAATCATTGAAGAATTCTGTCAGGGTCTAAGAAAGGAGACAGAGCAGATTATGGTGGACATTGAACAGTTGAAAGAATCACCACCTGTATTGATAGTTGAGGTCACCACTGAAGCAGCTCAGACACCGCCAGAGCTGAAACCCTTGCCCTCCAATATGAAGTATGCCTTCCTTGCAGGAGAACCGAACATGTACCCGGTCATCATCAATGCACATCTGACCGAAGATCAAGAATCTCGTCTGATGGAGGTTCTTGAACGTAACCGCAAGGCGATAGGCTGGCGAACCTCCGATCTCCACGGGATCAATCCGTCACTCTGTTCGCATCGCATCTTTCTGGAAGAAGACTGCAGACCCTCTCGTGAACTGCAAAGAAGATTAAACCCGAACCTGCGAGAGGTGGTTATGAAAGAAATCCAGAAATGGTGCGATGCGGGATTCATTTATCCCATCTCCGACAGCAAATGGGTGAGCCCTCTGCATGTTGTGCCCAAGAAGTCAGGGATCACCATCGTGAAAAATGACAAGGGAGAGGAGATCGCCACCAGAGTACCAACTTCTTGGCGAGTGTGCGTAGATTACAGAAGACTCAATCTTGCCACCAAGAAGGATCATTTTCCGCTGCCCTTCATCGACCAAATCTTGGAGGGATTGGCCGCGAAGGAATATTATTGTTTCTTGGACGGCTACTCTGGGTATAATCAAGTTGCTATTGCTCCTGAAGATCAAGAGAAGACCACGTTCACCTGTCCCTTTGGTACATATGCCTTCAGACGGATGCCGTTCGGGCTTTGCAACGCCCCAGCCACATTTCAGAGGTGTATGCTTGCAGTTTTTGCCGACATGGTGGGCAGCTTTCTCGAGGTCTTTATGGACAATTTTTCGGTCTATGGGGATTCCTTTGATCAATGTCTGGACTATCTAGACCGAGTCTTACGGAGGTGCTGCGAAGTGAATCTTGTGCTCTCCTGGGAGAAGAGCAATTTCATGGTGACCGAAGGAATCGTGCTGGGTCACGTTGTTTCTAAACGTGGCATGGAAGTTGACCCAGCCAAGGTGGATGTAATTTCTAAGCTGGAGCCTCCTACAAATATCAAGCAAGTCCGGTCATTCTTGGGGCATGTCGGTTTTTACCGACGATTTATTAAAGATTTCAGCAAACTGGCCAGACCGCTGACTGAGTTGCTCGGCAAGGACAATGAGTTCGTTGTAGACGAGCGTGTGCTCCTTGCCTTTAATCAGTTGAAAGAGCTCATCACACAGGCCCCTATCCTACAGCCACCGATTTGGACTCAGCCTTTCGAGATTATGACCGATGCGTCGGATTATGCCATCGGAGCTGTACTGGGACAGAGAAAAGACAATGTACCGTTTGCAATTCACTACACTAGCCGAACGCTCGATGAAGCTCAGCGAAACTATACTGTTACTGAAAAGGAGCTGCTAGCGGTAGTCTTTGCTTTGGAAAAGTTCAGATCTTACCTTCTTGGGTCCAAAGTTATCATTTACACTGATCATTCGGCCATTCGGTATTTACAGCAGAAGAAGGACGCCAAACCACGTCTCATTCGGTGGATCCTTCTCCTCCAGGAGTTTGATTTGGAAATCAGAGATAAACCTGGAGTCAAGAATGTAGTGGCCGATCATCTGTCCAGACTTCCTGAACTAGAGTCTCCTGAGCTGAACCTGCAGCCTATCACAGAGACCTTTCCAGATGAATCGATTCTGTCTGTAGCCTCACTTCCTTGGTATGCGGACATTGTGAATTATCTAGTTGCCAAGAAAATCCCGCAGGACTGGCCTAAGTTGAAAATAGACAGATTTTTGTCTAAAATCCATTTTTACCAGTGGGAAGACCCATATCTGTTTCGTGAGGGAGCAGATTGCATCTGGCGAAGGTGTATCCCTCAGGAGGAAGTTCCAAGTGTCCTCGCTCTATGTCATGATCAAGATTCTGGAGGACACCATTCAGGCAAACGGACGGCAGCAAAAGTTCTTCAAAGTGGCCTCTGGTGGCCTTCATTATTCAAAGATGCAGATGAGTATGTCAAATGTTGCACTGATTGTCAGAAGATGGGTGGAACAATAGGAATGAGAGACACAATGCCTCTGAAATACATTCAGATCTCAGACGTCTTCGACGCATGGGGCATCGACTTTATGGGCCTGTTTCCTAACAGTCAGGGTTATGAGTATATTCTGCTTGCTGTCGATTATGTCAGTCGATGGGTGGAAGCCATCCCCTCCCGAGCCGCCGACAGTAGGACTGTCTGTCGATTCTTACGAGATCACATCATAGCACGATTCGGGATTCCCAAAATTCTCATATCTGACGGGGGTAGTCATTTCATAAATAGAGAGGTGAAGAAGCTGACTCAAGAATTCTGCATCGAGCATCGTGTTGCTTCACCCTACCACCCGCAGTCTAATGGCTTAGATGAATGTTCCAACAGGGAGATTAAGACGATTCTACAGAAACTTGTGCGTCCTGATCGCAAGAACTGGTCTCAGCTGCTTGATTCCGTTCTTTGGGCTTACAGAACAGCGTACAAGTCACCCTTGGGAATGTCTCCCTACCGCCTGGTGTATGGCAAGCCATGTCATTTGCCTGTGGAACTTATTCACAAATCTTTATGGGCTATTAATATCTGTAATTTGGACTCCAAGCAAGCAGGAAAGAACAGAAAATTAGATCTGAACAGACTACTGGAATTCAGAGATTATGCATATGACAACAGCCTGATGTACAAGGAGAAGGTCAAAACATGGCATGACAAGCACATCCGCCACAAGTCCTTTGATCCAGGTCAGAAGGTATGGTTGTTCGATGCGAAGTTAAAGATCTTTCCAGGCAAGTTGAAGAGCAAATGGACTGGGCCGTTTTTGGTTAGGCAGGTGCGTGACAACGGAAGTGTATTGATATCCAATCTGTCAGCTGACGCACAGCCTTTTGTAGTCAATGGTCAGCTTCTGAAACCATACCTTGAACATGACACATTCATGGCCGTCGTTGACTCAATTCAGGTAATCTATGAGGATGAGCTGAATATCTCGAAAGAAGCAGAGGCAGGCAAAGCACATCAAAACATTTTTGAATGATTTCCCTTTTCGTCTTTTCTTCTTTTCAATTTCTTTTATCTTGTTCTACCGAATTGATGCCATCCCTTTCATCACTGCTACACTTAGGATGCACTCTATCCTAAGTATAGGGGGGATGCGCATCCCGAGTTGTTCATATCCAATTTCATCTCTCTTCTTCTTTTCTTCTTTTCTTCTTTTCCTCTTCTACCCTCTTCATCTATCACAAAGGTGCCGCCCTTGTAGACAGTTTTCCATACTTAGGACGTACTTTGTCCTAAGTATAGGGGGGTGTGCACCCCGAGTTGATTCTATTCTTTTCGATCCTCTCCATTGTCTCCTCTTCTTGTCTATACTTAGGGATATCTTACCCTAAGTATAGGGGGAGACAATCTGAGTACGATCTGTTCATTCCCGCCCTTGACCCTCCCTGCGTTGTGTACAGTCTGCTATACTTAGGATTATTTGATCCTAAGTATAGGGGGGACGGTCAACTTCTCATTCATTGATTCATTCATTCTTTAGACTTGCCTATACTTAGTACGAGTTATGTATTCTCTTTTCTCTCCGATCTATGAGGACATAGCTCAAGCTAAGTATAGGGGGGTCGTATATACTACGTATATACTTTAGGCATAACTCGTACTTTCGTATTTTCTTAAAAATATGGCTATACTTTAGGCATAACTCGTACTTTCGTATTTTCTTAAAAATATGGCTAATAATTCTTTAAAAATTCATTTAAAATCCTTAATAAAAAGATGTGGTTATTCCTCAGATTCTTTTTGTATATACTGATTAATAAATCAGGTGAAAATGTTTTTTGCAAAATGTTTGAAAAATAGTTTGAAAATCTTTGTGAACATCTATTGAAAACTATTTTGAAAATATTTTGTTACATGTTTTCAACCTGTGTAAAAAGTGTGGTTTGTAAAATTTATTTTCTTTGTGTGAAATAAAATGTTTGAAAAATGATTTGCAAATGGTTTGAAAAATGGTTGCAAAAATATTTGAAAAACCTATATATACTGTTTTGAAAGCCTTTGCAAAATGATTTTCAAATGTGTGTACATGTTTGTAAAATGTTTGTGAAAATTATTTTGGACTATAGTTTTCAAAAATTGTGTGAAAAGCTTGTGTCAAATAAGTTTGAGGAATACATACATCACACTAAAAATCCACTATATATATATATGTATAAAACTGACCACTTACCCTTGTAAATTCTTGAAATCCACTTCTTGTATATATAAGAAGCACTCCCGTGTACATATTTTAACCTAGTTTGCAGCCAAAATCTTTTGTTTTCAAAAATCCCAAAAACATTTGCAAAATAAAAATCCAAAAACATTTGAAAAATCTTTGTGAAAAATACAAAAAATGCATCTGCATACGCATGCATCATCTTTTCAAAAATCCATAAAAAAATTCAAAATCTTGAAAATTGCATCACAAAAATATTTTCTGCATAGCATTGCATGGCATGAGCATTTTTCGGATTGAGTTTGATCGATGAACAAGTCTAAGTAAAATCCGGAGATTGGAGCTTGATTGGACCTTAAAATCTACCTAATAACAGGAACCTTATAGGAACTGGGTTTGAGGTACTTCAGGTCTAGTTGACTTAATTCTTTGAGGATCACGGGACTTGGTTCAATGGATTCTTGACTGCCTAAGTAGAATATTTCGGAGCACACGCACGACTCTTGTTGATAATGACCTAACTTGGACACCTGCACCTTTCACATAGCTCTCCACGGATGAGGTGGTGAGGAGGCAGCTTCCTTTAGCTTGGGGTAGCATATGAGGGTAGTACTTCTAGGCGGAACCTCTCTTCTTCTTATAGTGAAGGAAGTGCACCTCAACTTGGTCTAGTGGTGATGAAGGCTAAAGACAGAAGACGTGGGTTGCAATAAAGCTTCAAAAGAGGGATAGTCTACTGGCTCAAGAGGAAAATTTCTTGTATATATGCTGCACCATGTAGATATGTTGTACAAATGCACTTAGAAAAAAAAACTCCAAAAAAGTGGTGGGTCGGATTGAAAATTTAATAACCCCACCGGAGTGTATATAGTCCAATAAGCAAAAGCTTATGGTATCCATGTCACATCTCATGAAGCTTGCAGCGGGAGACTTAGCTACACTGGTTGAGCTCCCAAAAGTCTATACTTCTTCCCCCTCTTCTTGAGCCGGTTGCACTTGAACTTAGAAGGGAATACCCCGCTTCTCGAGGAAAGAGTTGCTAGATCGAGGCATTAGAGTTACCAGGTTGGGGGAGGTTGTTTCTTTGTCATTTCTGAGGTGGGGAGCTACATATCACTTACACTGTACGAGTCAGACTCATAGTCGTAAGAGTTTGCGTATGAGTTGAAGTATTTCTGACCTGGCTATTGAGGAGACTTGGACAGAGTTTTGGGATTCTCAAGGACTGTTGGATTTCAAACTTGGTTCTCATTAAGGTTCCGACCTCACTAAAATTCCAAAGGTCCGACTTAAGCTCCAAACTTTGATTTTGTGAAGACAAGTTCGATAATTAAACTTAATCTAATTTTCTTCTTTTTCTTTTCTTTCTTTTTCTTTTTGCACTTATTGCATAAGTGTTTGCTAGGGACTAGCAAAGGTAAAGTATAGGGGGATGATGAAGCTACGTTTCATTATCTTTATTCTATCATCTTGGCCTTAAAAACCCTAGTAAATGCGTGTAAATAGCATTAATTCATGCATTTTAGCATTCGTGCATAGGTGTGTAAATACTGTATAAAATACGGTTTTTAATGCCAAAATTATAGAATAAAGAAAAGAAAAGAAAAAGAATAAAATATTGTAAATATTTTATGACCCGAAACCCCGAGACCTAGGCATCTTGATGAATAGGTCGACAAGGAATGAAGTAGGGGGAGATAAGGGCCAAATACCTATAATTATTAAATCATTCTTTATTCATTTTGGGACCTATTTTTGGTTCCACTTTTTATACATCACATAAGGAAACTTTGTACATGAAAGTTGTAAATACTTTTATAAAGAAAAATACAAAATTGATTTCACAGAAAAATAATATACAGATAAAAAGTTATGCTCTGAATAAAATTCCAGAATCCCAACTTCCCAGACCCGTATCTCACAAATGAAAACTCCAAATGCAGCATACTCACCTTTAATTGCATATAGAAGAAAATAAGCTATTTAGTGGCGATGGTTTCGCATTTGGCGGAGCTACGGTTTGAAAGTTGAGTTTTGGACCCCTATTGTATACTTGTACAGAATTAAATATTCAATTTATTAATTATTTATTATTCATTCATTTTATGTTTTTATAATGTTATAAATATTACTTATAATAATTGTAAATATTAAAATTAGAATAAAAACCTAAATAAAAATAAAAATAAAATACTTGTATACTCAAAACATAGGTATTATATCTATACACATACCTGTATAAACTATACTTATATTTTATTAATTATACAAAACACATCAATAAAATAAAATAAGAATAGATTTACATGTATAAAAGTATGTTATAATTATATAAAATAATAAACAAAAATAATAATATTAAAAACACCTAAATAAAAATAGAATACTTAAATATATATAGATAATATACCTATATAGGGGTATAAAGGTAATTTATAAAAATATAGCTCATAAAAATGAATAAAAATCACCATAAAATACTTCATAAAATTACAAATATTTTTTATTTTATAATCAAAATTTAATTAATTCATCTGCTATTTTTAATTCATTTTATAAGGGTTTTTCGCCAAGGAATTTTCTGGTTGGTCCACGTGGACCAACCAGAGCACTCCATTGGTTGACCTCGGTCAACTCCCTGACCGAGGTCTGTCCCTTGTCAGAAGCGGGTTTGACCCTGCTTTGATCCTTTTTTCGAGGAGGTTTCGATCACCATTTGGTGATGGCCTAGTCACGAGATCTCTTCCTCGGTCAATGGTGATTCACGCCCAAGTGATTCCTTGGGCTGTGGATCACTGACCGAGGCTGTTGGACCTCGTTCTTCACGCCGCCCGTCAACCCCTCAAAAGAGCGCCCCCATCTTCGATTCAAGTTTGATCCTTCTTCCGCCAAATCCACCCAAAAACCCCTTGCCCATTGTGCTCCTGGTGACAGCAGGAGTCAATTTGAGCCTGGGTTTGAGTCATCTGGCGTCGAATCGAAGCCGATCCGACCCTCGCCGGACTTCCGCCGAGCTTCATCGCCCGACGTCTCTGGTGAGTCTCCCTTCCCCTTCTCTTCGTTTTCTTGTAGTTGTAGCATAGATTAGTGTAGCCCTATAGCAGTTTTTAGTTTCGATCACCCAATCGCCGTGAATCCTCGATCCAAGTCCACGGCGGAGCATAGCTCCGCCTCCATTTTCCGGCCACCTACCTCCTTCACAGCCGTTCCGCCCACCTCCATCTTCTCCCTCGTCGCTCTGTCGCTCCGCTCCACCCCTCCATCCACCTCGATCTCGCCCAGATCGAGCCATCAGAACTCCCATCTCCGCCGCTCGCCGGAGTTCATCGTCCGAGCCAACTTTCGCCTCCTTCGCACCATCAGAAGGCACCTGCAGCTTCGCCTGGATTTTGCGCAACTAACCACGCAGGTCTGAGCCAAGGAGAAGGCTCCATCGACCCTCGAAGACCCCAGGAGTAGCTACCCAGGCCGCCTCCGCCGTCCGGCCGCTTCAAGCCATCTCAGGCCCGCCTGAGACCTCCTTCAGACGCGGACGTGTCCCAGGATCGTTTTGCCCTTGATCCTGGGGTCGGAGAGGCCGTGTGTCGGCCGGAATAGCATCTCGAAGTTCGCCGGGGAGGTGTTCTTCGTGAACCCCTCCCTGCCGTTGGATCGACCATCTGCTCCAGACGCGTCATCAACCGTCCGATCCTCTCAGCCGCACCACCGTCCGATCTGCGCCACGTGTCCAAGAGCCTCGCCATCGACTGCTGGATCGCGCCCGTGGGTATTTTGCCTTTTTAACCCACAAATTTTTGTCTTTACCATTTAGTCCAGTAACGTTTATCCGTAGTTTAAAAAGTTTTGTAAAGATTTGCACGCAGACCCTCACATTATCACTATTTGCACTTCAGTCCACGCCACGTCACCTCACGTGACGATGGCGTGTGACTTTTGGGTATTTTGCAAGTTAGTCCCAGAACTTTTGTGTATTTGCGATTTCGTCCCTGTGCGTAGGATATATAATATGTTTTTGGACATTTTGCATGTATGCTCAACCGGTTTTCTTTAATTGCAATTATGCCCCTGTGAATGGTGCTTCACGTGAGTTGTGCGTGATTTTCGGGTGGAAATTGCATCTGAGCCCCTGGATATTTTTATAATTACAAGTATACCCCTGTCAGGCCTGTGTTGTGATTGGATGTTTGTTGTATTTATTTAACCTCTTTCCTTAAGTCAAAAAAATCCACAAAAATCGGGTTAAGCTCCTGGAAATGTGTACTTTAACGCTATCATTTTAGTTTTTGATTTTATTTTATTTTTTATATTTATTAAAAATCAAAAACATGTTTTTTGTGCACTGTCTAGCTTAGAAAATCCCTAAAAAATATAAAAACTACTCAGAAAAATCCCAAAAAAATATATTTTGTGACTTTTAGTTTGTTTTAACTCCCAGCCAAAAATCATTAAAAATTATAAAACCAAACTCCTAAAAATCACAAAACTCTAAAAACCTTCATAAAAATTTATAAAATTCATAAAAAATCCAAAAATCGTGTTTTCTTTTCCTGAATTTTCTTTGTTTTATTATCCTTAAGTGAAAAGTAATTTGGAGAAGTTTTGTTACTGTTTGCTATTTTATTTCTCCATTTTAATTTTCAGCCTTGCATTTTATTCACTGTTTGCTTTATTTTGCTAATTAAAAATACCAAAAACATTCTAAAAATTACCCAAAAATCACAAAAACAGTAAAAAAGCATAAAAAGACCAAAAAGACTTCATTTGCTAATTTTTGGATATTTTTATCCATTTTTATAAATATCTCTTTCCCCCTTTTATTACATTACTTTTATATTCCAATATTGAAAAAGAAAATATAAAAAAATATAAAATATAAAAAGAAAATAAAAATCAGTAAATTAAAAATCAAAATACAAAAATATAAAATTAAAAATTAAATAAAAAAATTATAAAATTAAAAACCCCCCAAAAAATAACATAATAGACACTTGATCACATTCACACTCAAGTACACTTTTGTGCTATTTTGCCCTGATGTTCGACCTCTACACATACTTGCACTATACACATCTTTGTTGTAGAGTTATAATAAATTTTAACTCCGTACATTTACTTTCATTGCTTGATATATTTGTCGTGGGTTAATTGTTGTTTGAATTAGGATTTCTCACGGGTCGCCTCAGCGACATTGTGATCCCGCCTTGTGTGGATTACTTTAGACCTGTGAAAAATCTTGTTCAACAATCATCATGTCCATTGTAATTAATTGTCATCGATATCATTCGATTTGAAAATGAAACTAGCTATCGTTCGAAGCACTTGCACAATCATTCGTAAGTTTGCAGTATAGGGAGAAGGGACTGAAGCATTGGCATAACCGCCCAAAAGTTTGCAGCGTTAGAGGAAAGGCTCGAGGCAGTGACACGGCAAATCGAAAGTTTGAGGTAATGGAGGAGGAGCCTGACTTGTTGAGGGGAGATGATAGTGTAATGACAAAACGAGCATGAGAATGTGTATCGAGTGAGTTGGAAAGATTTTAATGAGCTAGTGATAAGAGTTTAAATTGTCAAGTTTGTTGATCCGATTGATTAAATAGACAACAAGATCCATCAAGGATAGATAAAGTACATATGCCCGATTTGTCTAGATGAATGGACCCAACTACGAGCTATAGTGTATGTTGTTCATGATTGCGATGAAGTCTCATGACCAGGGACGAAGCCAGAATTTAAACTTAGGAGGGGCTAGACTGGACTGGATAGTTTACATATCTAAAGGATTATAGAATAATAATACCTTTTAAACTAATAAAATCCAAACATTGTATTTTCAGTTACTTTATGATATAAAATTAAAACGATAACAAATTTCTTTCTATCGATCATGATATCTTTGATATTTCCTATAATGATTAAATGAGAAAACTCATACAAAGCAGTATAAATTTGAACAAAGGGAAAAATAGATCAAGCATACCTATTTCTGAAATTACTTAAATCATGCTCTTCGTGACTTTAAATCGAACTCGTCAATAATTGACTCTACTGAGATCTTCTCTGCAATGCCTTTCTCAATATAAGTTAATATAGAACTTCTGAGAAAATCATCTTCCATCTTATTACGAAGCCTGGATTTTATGATCTTCATAGCTGAAAATGCCCTCTCAGTCGTTGCAGTAGAGATAGGAAGTGTCAACACAAGTCAGATCAATCTATCAACCAAATAGTATATCTCTGTTTTTTTGTTTCTGATAATTTTTGACAAAGATCTGTAAGATTTGAGATACTTTTGAGAGCTTCATGTGTAGTGACATCTGATTTGTAATGTATCAACTGCTTCTCTAATAATATCAACTCGTGATCTGTGAAATCTGCAGTATAAAATTCTTGTGCTAATTTGCATATATTCATACTGTCGAATAGCTTGTAATCATCTCTAGGATCTAAAGATGCACTTAGAGTAAGAAGATTTGTAGCTTTCTCGCTAAATCGACTACTTAATTCTGATAATTGGGAGTCTATAGCGGCGATATATATATATATATATATATATATATATATTCGAAAGTGATGAAGTAATGTAACTTGTTGTGTTTGACCACTGGATCTAGTTCGGCTCCGAGAATATAAAGAATTTACATCTGGAACATCAATACTTCATTTCTGACAAAATACTACAACTTTTTCGAATAATGGATACCAACCATCTTCTCGTGCTTTTTGAAGGTGCTCTTTTGTGGATGAAACAAGTTGCAATGCACTCAAAATATCTAGATTCTTCCGTTGTAAAACTTGACATAGATCTTCTGTAATTCCCATGACATGTTCCATTATATACAAAATGAGAATAAATTCAAAAGAGGTCACAGCTTCATATGCTTCATCGGCCTCTCCACGTTGTAAATAATTATCACCTTCATTTATTATTGTCAGAAGTACTTTACACACTGCACTATACATTTTGATAAAACTGCATATAGATCTGTAATGAGAACTCCACCGAGTTTCACTTGGACGTTGTAGTGTACCAATCTGATTAAGTTCAGTACCTGATTGAATTTCATCAATAGAAAGTAGATATGCAACATCTTCTGCTTGAGTAGCTTGTAATTCATCATGACGCTTAGAAGATACATTGACAATGTTGACAACAATGCTCAGTTTACTGAAGAACTTATGAATAGGGATTACTTCTTTTGAAGCTGTAACAAGAGTCAATTGAAGGCGATGAGCCATGCAATGAATGTAATAAGCATATTTACAATCCTTCATAACCAAAGCCTGCAATCCATTCCATTCACCACGCATGTTACTTGCTCCATCATAACCTTGACATCTAATTCTTTTGTAACCAAGGTTGTTTTGTAAGAGTACTTCAAAAAGTTTATCTTTTAATGTCACAGCTCTTATATCAGGGATGTGAATTAGATCAAAAAATCTCTCACGTAAGATACCGCTTCTATATACAAACCTAAGAACAATTGCCATTTGCTCTCTTTTTGATTCATCTCTAACTTCATCAATTATTACGCAGAAAGCCGCATCTCCGATCTCAACCAGAATGTCATTTCTAACCTTGTTGGCTATTATATAAAGAATTTCTTTTTGAATATCAGGAGATGTATATTTCGCATTTTTCGGTGCATTTTCCAAAACAACCTTATCCAATTCTTCATTGTAAGAGTTTTAGAACTCTTTTCTATATTGAAAGAGTTTCTCCTTATTTGTATACATGTCAGAAAAGCTTGGATGTAACCGAAGATATTTTCTTAGGTTTTATTGCAAATCATGCTACATGATGCTGCAATGCAAACTACCAAGTAAGAAGCCATTTTTGACATGGCAGATGTGTTGATGTTCTTCCATGATTTTACTCAAGCAAAATTAACACGGATAGTTACCCAACCACAACAAAACACATGCCCATCACTTCAGGTATAGACCTCTCCACTAAATTAGATATAAACAGATAAATAAAGAATCTACAACTGATCACGATAGCAGACAAGAAAAAAGAGTCCATCATATCAAATTCCAATGGAAATTTAATAAATTACAAGAAGCGTCAAAGATACCAAAGACGCCCTGAATACATGCCATCTGCACTTCTCTTCTTGAACACAACCACAAAGACAGTCGTTGAATTTAGGGTTGGATTGCTCAAGATTCGATGGGTACCAATCAGGAGTGAGATTTTTGCGAGTTTTCTTTCTTATCTATAGAATAGAATGTTACTTTAATATTATATATAAGCTTAAATACTAACATTATACAGATAAGAATTCCCATATTTGTGTAGTACATAACTCTTAATCGACGGTCATCTTCTTGCAAATATGTTAGTTTGCATGTGGAATATTATGTCAAATTTATTCTCCATCTAGCTGATTTTGTAGTGGATAAAATACTCATTTCGTGGAGATTATAACTGCTTGTGCTATTTTACTCAAGAAACTCGATGTAGTAAAGAAAACAGCCATAAGAAAGAACAAACAAGATAAGATATTTTAAAACAAAAATACTATTACATCCCAATCCACAAATAAATATCGCATCGAATATATATATATGGTGCTGATCAAGCGCGCTCCTCTGATTGTGCGCTCCGTGCGCCTTCTGCGGATCCCGTCAAGGGAAGCGGATCCTCTGCTGGGCATCAGGGATCTGCTGCAACCGGTAGTGAACCTGAGCCGCTCGATCTCGATCGAGCGGCTCGGGTTCACTCCCGGATTGCAGCAGATCCCTGCTGCACAGAAGAGGATCCGCTCCCCCCGTCAAGTGCCGTGACGTTGCATTTGTGTGCAATCTCTCTCTCTCTCTCTCTCGTTAATTTCCTCTCAAACCAATCATCTTCATCTCTATCTTGATCTATTCTCATCTTGATGCGTTGTCTCTCTCTATCATTTTAAGGTAGAAATCGTGTTCCCCTCTCCCTACATGGCCACAAAACAATATTTTATTCTACCTTTTTCTGGATCGCTCTTGTTCGAAGTCCCATTGGTGTTTATTATTTTTAACTATATCAGTTATGTTGTGAATCAAGGTAATTTAATAGCAGAGGATAAAGAACATAATATTGATGTGATCTCTCGAACCATATTTTTCAACCTATTAAACATAATTATTATCTAATTTATAAACAGACTATTCACAGAGTAATAATGCTTGAGTTATATAAAATTTTATCCGTCTGTCCCCATTTAATCTCAGATCAAATTTAACATAAAGATAAGACCAACTAGAACATCAAATTAGACAGGTACAACCAAAATCGACAAATCTCGACATCATCGATCTTAAAGACCACTCTTTGAACGAACTGTAACAAAATATCTGATGGGCAACTAAATCGACTTAGAAAAAAATAGAAAAGATTTTATTTTTCACATAAGAACCGATTTAAAATGGAGTAATAAAAGAGATTAAGAAGTGGGAAGTCGGCCATTCATGATTCATCCCCCAAAATCAATGAACCCCAAAATTACAAGATGCACAAATTAAATAAGAGAAGATTGATGATTGATACCTTTGCTTGTGTATACCTCTGATTCACGTGCTCGAGCTCAATCACAGGAACACGAATCTGGATAAAGAGATGCCTGATGAATCTGCGATTCATCACTCTAAAAGTTGAAAATAGAGCTTTGTTCCCGAGTAATTAGAGGCATATTTCTACTTATATCACATAATTAGCATTCATGCATACATTGATAATATCTGCATTTTAGTATTCATATTTGCATAAAATAAGAAGCCAATTTCACTTGTAAATATTCACCTGTATATTAGATAAAATACCCTATTTGTATATATTTTATACTAACTCCAAATCCAATAAAATCAACTCCATAGTGTATATATTACTAACATTAATAAAGAAAAAAATATCAAAAAAATATTAACTTGTAAAATCGACCAATAAAACCCCAATCCAAGTTTGAAACCATGAACCTTAAAATGCACATATCTCTCTCATACAGTGTCCGATTGAGGTCTACTCACTTTTAAAGTAATATATTTTTAAAGACCTTCGAAACAAGACCAATTTCATTAAAATCGGAGCTCGTATGCAAAACTTGGGTTTTGGGCCCCTTTTGTACATTGTACATAATGACCGTTTTACCCCTATATTTTATCTTTTTAATTTCTTCAGTATTAAAAATCCAAAAAAATTAGATTAAGTTGTAAATAATCTTTTCATATTTTCTCTATTTTTATTTTGATTTTTCTCTCTCTTAAAAATGACAAAAAAAATACAAAAGATAAAATGCGGTATTTTATATCTATAAGGTACCACCCAAAAATACATTTTGTACAGATGATCTCCGTTGATTTTCGGCCCTTCACTAAAGTTGTAGATCTCGTCGAGACGAGCAACTTTTGTGTTGACCACTTTTTGATTTAATCCCTTTTGTTATTTCTTTTTTATTTTCTTTACATTTAATCTTTGAATTTTCTGGGAGCGACATGTGGCCGCTCCTGTAGCCGCCACATGTCACCCCAATTTTTTATTTTCGGATTTATTTTTTACTATTTTCGGATTTATTATTATTACTATTTTACTATCATTATTTTAATCATTTTTAGTAGCCTACTATATTATATTATTAAATAAATTATTTTAATCCTCTTTTACCTCTTCTCCTTTCTTTTCCCCCACTCCAAGCCACATCTTCTCCACTTTCTCCACCATTTTCTCCACTCTCTCCATCTCTTCTCTAACTCCATCCATCCTCTTTATAATCTCCTCCACTCCTCCATTCACAATCATCCACCATTCTTTGAGAAGGATCTTCAGCCCCTTGATATGTCGCCGGTGACAGAGCCGACGCAACAGGTAGAGCAACGACAAGGTTCAGGTGAGATCCGTGGTCCTAAGACCACGTAGCAGCAGTTGTTCAAGCTTGCAGCCTAGCTTCTCAGCTTTTCGCCAAGCTGATTGAGGCCACGACGACGAAGCCGCATTCCGTGGCTCCACAATCCGGCGAACCACAGGTAAGTATATTCTATCTCTATCTTTTTATTTTATTTTATCTAACAATTTTTTTTCTTGTTCCATCCACAAATCATCACACAAAAAAGCCACCATCATTCATCATCAAATCATTTCATCATCACCACTATTATCATCCCATGAATCACAAACTTCACATACACCCACTCCATTACATTCTTAATCCATTTTGATTCCCTATTAAAACAAAAAAAATTGCAAAAAGAAAATACAATACAAAAAAATAATAAAAACAGGAGCTCCAGCCGACGCCGCCGTCCTCCGCTAAAGCTCGGCCACCTGCGGCCGTCGCCATCGACCAGCCACCACCTCTGGGCCTTCACAGTCGCCGACCTCCTATTGTGCGATCACCGCCCAACCTCCCCCTCCATCACCACAGGCAGCCGCCCACGTTCGCCCTCCTCCAGCCTCGTGCGGAGGTGCGAGAGCAGCCCCGACCCCTCGGCCAGCGCGCCGCACCGGCTGCCTCCAAACGGCGGTCCTCCTTGCGCACAACGCTCTGCTGCTCCCCTCGTCGTCAGGCCCCTCCAGCCCTCCTGCGGCCGTACGCCACCGCACACCGCAACGCGCCGTTCCGCTCCGCCGTGCGCGGCTGGGCGCCGCCCCCAGGCTCCATCTTCTTCCGCTACGCCGTTCAGCAGGGAGGCCGCGCCTCCGCCCGTCGACCGCCGCCCCTCACAGATAAGCAGACATTGAAAATCAGTGATATTTTGCCCAATTAAGCTCTGAAATTCGCACATAGTCAATTATTGCTCTAAAAATTACGAAAAAATTGTGAATGATGCTTTTAAGTATGCTTTAACTACTGTCCAAATTTCGTCCGATTAAGACTCACTCCTGTGCCTACAATAAATTGTAGAGTGATTTCTGTAAATGATTTTTATTTAATTCCACGAATAACATTTTTGAGAAATTTCAACTCTCCTGGATTATTTATTGAAATATCTATTTGAGATAAATTAATCTCTGGATAATTTGATTTCGTGGATTAACTAGGAATTAAATACTCGCAGTCACTCTGTTTCGAGTAAAATATTTATAAAAAAAATCAAAATGTGTCAGAAAATTCCAAAAATATTAGTATAGCTTCATTCCATTATATTTAACTTTCAGTAAATTTTTCATAATTTTTGCATATCATTTGCACGAAAAATTGCATAAAAACCCCAAAAAAGTTTGCATTTTTCATGGGTGCATTTTAAATCCAAAAATTCGAAAAAAATACATTTGTGTTCATCATTGGATTAGGTTTACAGGAAAAATATCATTTAGCCAATTTGGACTAATTTTACATCAAAAATTAATTTGGCTAAGTGATCGTTTTCTTAATAACCTAATTATCGCATTTGACATCTGTATCGCATAAAAAAATTAAAAAAAAATCATCCCACTTGGAAAACTGCAATCTAATCCATCTAACCTGACCCCGAGTTGTTCCTTTGCCTCCTTGAGTCGACCCTGGGACTTGCCCAGGCTAAATAAACATCAAACCGCATATTAATTTAATTCGACGATTAATCGAATCGTGCGGTTAATTTTTGATCGACGCGGATCTATCCGACTGCAACGCACTAGTCTAATCAGACAACATAGAAAGGGTAGGTCCGCGCTCGTCAAATGGAACCGTTGCCGGGGAGGCAAATGGCTTAGGATCGCTTTAGCAAATTAGATTCACGTTTTTCCATTCACTCGGGTAGTCTGACCCCCGAGCCGCATTGTAATTATCCATTTCTTCTTCAATTGTTTTTCTGATCATTCTATATATCTCTCTCTGACATAATTTCATCTTTTTGTGCGAGGGCCCGGTGAACTTGGAGCGGCTTTCTTGAAGTCGACGCATCTCGAAGTGCATCGGAGGCCGACGATTCGTGGATCAAGTCGGCTGTTGGACGTCAAAAAGATTTTTGTAAAAAAAAAGGTGTCTGCATCATTTACAGTGGTTCCCGTTTGGGTTCTCGCGATTGTAAACATAGTGAAACGTGTCCCCGTCTGCTGTGTGGTTTGAATTTTAGACTAGGCTTGCACTAGCGGCTCCTCGAGCCACTCTAGGATTTGCTTGTGCTCGTAAATCTTTAGGACCACACATCACACATAAAAGGCGCACTTAGACCGCAGGACTTAGCCAAATCAACTTGTTCTTCACTCGCTAATAGAACTGCCTGTCTAGGAGCGGCTTTTCATCGTATGCATTCATTTAGTGTAAAATTTCAATTCAGTCTTGCATCCTGCATTGTAAAGAGCTGGAGGCACTGTAAGTCTTCTTACTCAAGCATTCATCATCGTTTTTCGATTGCATCGGCTTTTTCCGATTCTCTCTCTCTCGGTTTTCTAACCTAGGATAAAGAAATTGGGATTGGACGGTAGACGTGATTGCTTGTGTGGATTAATATCAGTGATAACTAATCTCTAAAATCGGGACTGCTAATTGAATTGGACCAAAAAATTTGACTAAAATTAACCCTTGTTTGCGGGAGAGTAACCCCGACCTTGTTTTCAGGCTGAGTGAGGGTACTTGAGTGTGTGTGAACACCTTAAGGCAGAGCCCAAATCCCCGCCTTCCATATCACGGGCCAACTGATCCTAGCAAATATCACGAGTTGGATACTTTTAGCTCATTGACAAGTACCAAGTAGCCTCCGCCTTCGCGGGTAGATAGGGGCGAACCAGCGGTACTCTGCGACAAGGCCTAGCTTTGTCAGCCTCCGCCTGCTTGCAGGTAGATAGGGGCACGTCTTTGAGTCCCCAACTCCGGATAGGAGCGAAGAAAGGGAGGATCGGCGGTATCTTAGGCGACAGGTTAAACAGGGAAGACGCATCTGGCTCTGAGCCGACTTCCCTATAGGCCGCGTAAATCCTTGCTATCTTGCTTGAAAAATCACACTTAAAATTAACAAGATTAATTGGACTCGGTTTCGGGTCCTTCACCGTGTTGAGTGTGAATTCAGGGTTTGCTCTTGCGTTTGTCTTCGTGTCTGTCCATGTGTGTTATCCTGCGTAATTGCGCATTTTCTACCTCGCTCTACTTACATTCATTATCTTCTCTTCAAGATGTCGGGATATTGGTCCCCATACCCTGAGACCTCTGGTCATTCTTCATCGATCATATACCGATCATCTTCACCTTCTCATTCTTCCATGTATCCTCCGCCGCCCACGGGAGACCCTTACCCGTGGTCAGCTCCACCTCAATCCGATTATGAAGTCAGAACTTCGACTGACTTCTCCACTTCTTCGCATTTCTCACCTACTCCATATTCTAGCTCCACGGATCCACTTCCACCTTGGGCTGACTGTCCTTACTCCCGAGAGTTTGCAGGAATCAAAGACTCGAATGAAGAGCAAGCCACTGCTGAGACAGATGATTGGCAAAATTATATGCCCCCACATACTTCACCCCAAGTAGGGACCACACTACAACTCATATATACACATCCCGACTTGAACTTAGGGCATAACACGGTCAATCGAACAAGCCGAATGGAGAGGCCTGAACATCATGATTTCCCAGACTTGATTGACTTTAGTGATCAAGCCTCCATTAACCAGCCTTCATTTGGAGAGCCTATACATTCACAAGATTGGACTCATGACCTAGACTTATCAGTCCCTGTTTCATTGACTCCGTCATATGAGGCTCCAACCGATATTTGCCATTTGGATAGTCCATACTAAACCCAGCATTACATGCCAGAGTCAAGGTATGTTGAGTATGAGACCCCAATATCTCAGCAGTATCCTCCACTTGAGCAGAACTCTCCCATGATTTGTCATGAGAATTTTGTGGAGGATGACATCTCTAGACTTATTAAGAAAAATGAATCATTTGGTAACGAGTTGAGAGATGTCATGGCAATATTACAATCAATTTCTGCCAGCCTGGGTATAAAAGTGAGAAAAGACATGAGTAGTTTTGAGGTTGAAAACAAAGCAAACATCAGGGAACCCACACCGTCTGTACAGCTGGAGTCCATTCTATCTCCCTCTTCTACTAACCACTTGCCCTCCAATCAAGAGTCTGATCATTCACCCATCAAAAACACCAAAAAAATTGAAAAACCAAAAATTCACATAAAAATTGAAAATGAAAATGATTTAAAAAAATTGGATTCCACCCTAAGGGAAGCACTTGAGGATGAATTGATCTTTAAACTTCCCTTAATAAAGGCCATAGATCACTTCCCCGACCTCAAGAGATTTGTAAAGAGTAAATTGATGCCCAAGAGGTCGGGTAAGAAGAGAACAAGGACTGAAAGACACATAGTGTCTATGGCCACCTCCTTGGTGATGGGGAGAAAAACCAAGAGCCGCAGAGTGAAGCGGTTGCCCCGAGTTGAATGTGAAATCAAAGACACCATCTTTACCCATGCAAGAATCGATGATGACTCTCCAATAAATATCCTCCCGACCTCTGTGTTTGAGAAACTCAAACTCAGGCCAATCAGAAAGTCAAGAGAGATCGTTCAGTTGGCTGATCGATCCATCAAACGGTCTAGAAGAAACATTTCAGTCATCGTTACTTTCCAAGGTACTCTACTTCAGGTGGACTTCACGATCATTGACATCGAGCACCGAGGAGAGTTTACCCAGTCTCCGATTATTCTCGGGAAGCCATTCTTAGCCTCAGCTAAAGCGTCTATAGATTGCGAGACTCGGGAGATCAATTTCTCAGCATTGGGAGCACTCCGACCTCACCCATTCTTTGATACACTTTACTCTAAGGTAACCCGCACATCCGCTGACAGTCGTGACCATCAAGAGGTAAATGAGTCCCACCTCTCTGCTACACCTGAGAGACCGACTGCCCAGACGACCGTTGGTTCTGAGACTCCCCACACCTCCACTTCATCAACTGCTTGCACCGCCACCAGGACAGCTTCTAAGGAGGACTCACAATCAGAAGCTATCATTAAGTCGGACATGATCTTTGTTGATTGCCTTGACCATTTTGATGATCCGACACAAGAGCCCAATAATGCCAAGCCAACTGAGACCACTAGCACTTTCCCGAGACATGTGCTGACCCTTCAGGAATATTATAATTTATATGGTGACTCGTCTGATGAGGAAACCATAGTCAGCACCACACCACGTCCCAGACCTTCAAAGGAAACAACCAAGATTAAATTGACTCCACATAAAAACACGGTTGCTCCCCCCTCTAGTCCGCTATCTAGTGAGAGGAAGTCGAGAATTGATTCCTCCAGATGTTCCCCCGAACCTCTCAAGGCGCGTCTCTCTCATCTCCCTCTCAATGATTCAGGTTCTAACAAACCGACTAAGAAAGTTTCCTTCAACACGCCGAAGAAGGAATTTTCTGAGGAGTCCTCATCTGGTCCGGACAAGGTGATTTATATGAGTGAGCTCAGTTCGGCTGTTCTCAAGCCTTATCTAAGCAAGCAGCCGTGTGTCGACCCTCGTTGGACGATCCCTACACCTCACTATTATTCATCTGAGGACGATTCCGACAGCGACACATATGTATATTATCCACCTCCTCGCATCCGCAAGAAGGTTCGTCACAAACCTTCTTAATCCTTGTATATTCTCACTCTTTCTTGTATATACTTTTTCTCCCTCCCTCCCCAGTGATTCGAATCACTCGCCCCGACTCATCTCATTTCATTTTAAGACTATACTTAGGATAATCAGATCCTAAGTATAGGGGGGAGAGTGACCCGCATCCATTCATTGTACATCCTACAGATCACATCGGTTCTCATACTCACTCTTGTCTTATACTTAGATTGACCGGAGCCTAAGTATAGGGGGGACCGATGCCCGCCTTGTATATACTCATCCATTTTCCCTCTTCTCCTCATTCGCCCCATTTTTGATCTTCTTTCTACACTTAGGCTGTCAGAGCCTAAGTATAGGGGGGCGGAGCGACTTCTATACATTTTATAATTTTAGCTCTCCTACGCTTAGCCCGAGCTATGTCTTTTTAGTCGCTTTTCGTGCTCTGAGGACATAGCACACGCTAGGTATAGGGGGGGCGTGTATATATTACATATATACTTTACCCATAGCTCGTACTTTTGCGTATTTTTGTGTATTTTTGTATATATTATGCAATAATTACGGGTGGGTAAAAATTTGAGAATTTTTTTTTGTAAAATACACTTGTATAAACTGACTCATAAAAGACTTGTATCATAGGAGGTATACGAAAAAAAAAATTTTACTTGTATAAAAAATGTAAAATTCTTGTAAAACATACTTTTGTAAAATTTGTTGGATGTATACCGAAAAAAATTTTTGTATACTATGTATATTATGTATAAACTAAAAACTTGTTGTAAATAATACAAATTGTTGTATACTTATACCAAAAAAAATTGTGTTGAAAATAAGGCTTCTTATTTACTCTTACATATCATCGTTGCATTTAAAAAAAAGAGAGGTCTTGCATTTTCACTCATCTTCATAGCATGACATCTGCATCTCATCTGCATATCTTGCATATGCAAGGTGGAAAGCTAGTGGGTTCTGAACTAAGTTATGAGTAGATGTTGAGGATGGGCTTGATTTGACCTTAATCCACCTAATTTCAGAGGAACCTTATAGGAACGGGAGTTAAGATTTCTCAGGTCAAGTGACTTAATTCTTTGAGTCCGCAAGTCTATGTTCACATGTCATCTTGATTAGTCTAAGTAGAATATCTCGTGCACACGCATGATTCTTTTAGACAGTGACCTAACTTGGACAAAGCACAATGCACGTAGCTCTTCATTGATGAGGTGGTGAGGAGGTAGAATCCTTTAGCTTGGAGTAGCACACGGGTGGAAACATCCGTCCTCCTCTAGGGAGGGTAGTGCATCTCAACCTAGTCTGGTGGTGTTGAAGTCTAAGGACGGGACGCTGTGGGTTGCAATAATGCTTCAAAAGAGGGATAGTCTACTGGCTCAAGAGGAAAAACTCCTGATGTACATGCTGCAAAAAAAAAGAAAAAATGCAAGAACTCCAAAAAAAGAGACAGGCCACAAAAAAAGAAAAAAGAAAAAAATTGCCTGTTGGAGTATGTATACTAGCAAGAAGTCTGCAGCTGGATGACTTGGCTACACTGGTCAGGCATCCCGGGATAGGTTAGCTACACTGGCTACCGTCCATTCCTTATTCTTTTCTCTACCCCCTCCTCTTGAGTTGGTCGCACTTGAACTTAGAAGGGAATACCCCGCTCCTCGAGGAAAGAGTTGTTGGACCGGGTTATTGAGTTACCTTGTTAGAGGAGGCTGGTTCCGAGTCATTTCTGATGTGGAGAGCTATTTATCACTTACACAGTACAAGTAAGAATCATAGTCATCAGAAATTTGCGTTTGAGGATTTGTTCTGACCTGACTGTTAAGGCGTCTTGAATAGAAGACTTGTGGAACTTGAAGTCTGTTAGGTCTTAAGTTCAGATCCCAATAAGGTCCCGCCACACAATTAATCCAAAGGTCGAGTCAAGCTCCATTTTCACCTTTTGTTCATGACTTTGGTATGGAACCCAATCTCATTTCACTCTTGCATTTCATTTTAGTTGCTCGGGGACGAGCAAGGTTTAAGTATAGGGGGTTGATGAATCTGCGATTCATCACTCTAAAAGTTGAAAATAGAGCTTTGTTCCCGAGTAATTAGAGGCATATTTCTACTTATATCGCATAATTAGCATTCATGCATACATTGATAATATCTGCATTTTAGTATTCATATTTGCATAAAATAAGAAGCCAATTTCACTTGTAAATATTCACCTGTATATTAGATAAAATACCCTATTTGTATATATTTTATACTAACTCCAAATCCAATAAAATCAACTCCATAGTGTATATATTACTAACATTAATAAAGAAAAAAATATCAAAAAAATATTAACTTGTAAAATCGACCAATAAAACCCCAATCCAAGTTTGAAACCATGAACCTTAAAATGCACATATCTCTCTCATACAGTGTCCGATTGAGGTCTACTCACTTTAAAGTAATATATTTTTAAAGACCTTCGAAACAAGACCAATTTCATTAAAATCGGAGCTCGTATGCAAAACTTGGGTTTTGGGCCCCTTTTGTACATTGTACATAATGACCGTTTTACCCCTATATTTTATCTTTTTAATTTCTTCAGTATTAAAAATCCAAAAAAATTAGATTAAGTTGTAAATAATCTTTTCATATTTTCTCTATTTTTATTTTGATTTTTCTCTCTCTTAAAAATGACAAAAAAATACAAAAGATAAAATGCGGTATTTTATATCTATAAGGTACCACCCAAAAATACATTTTGTACAGATAATCTCCGTTGATTTTCGGCCCTTCACTAAAGTTGTAGATCTCGTCGAGACGAGCAACTTTTGTGTTGACCACTTTTTGATTTAATCCCTTTTGTTATTTCTTTTTGATTTTCTTTACATTTAATCTTTGAATTTTCTGGGAGCGACATGTGGCCGCTCCTGTAGCCGCCACATGTCACCCCAATTTTTTATTTTCGGATTTATTTTTTACTATTTTAGGATTTATTATTATTACTATTTTACTATCATTATTTTAATCATTTTTAGTAGCCTACTATATTATATTATTAAATAAATTATTTTAATCCTCTTTTACCTCTTCTCCTTTCTTTTCCCCCACTCCAAGCCACATCTTCACCACTTTCTCCACCATTTTCTCCACTCTCTCCATCTCTTCTCTAACTCCATCCATCCTCTTTATAATCTCCTCCACTCCTCCATTCACAATCATCCACCATTCTTTGAGAAGGATCTTCAGCCCCTTGATGTGTCGCCGGTGACAGAGCTGACGCAACAGGTAGAGCAACGACAAGGTTCAGGTGAGATCCGTGGTCCTAAGACCACGTAGCAGCAGTTGTTCAAGCTTGCAGCCTAGCTTCTCGGCTTTTCGCCAAGCTGATTGAGGCCACGACGACGAAGCCGCATTCCGTGGCTCCACAATCCGGCGAACCACAGGTAAGTATATTCTATCTCTATCTTTTTATTTTATTTTATCTAACAATTTTTTTTCTTGTTCCATCCACAAATCATCACACAAAAAAGCCACCATCATTCATCATCAAATCATTTCATCATCACCACTATTATCATCCCATGAATCACAAACTTCACATACACCCACTCCATTACATTCTTAATCCATTTTGATTCCCTATTAAAACAAAAAAATTGCAAAAAGAAAATACAATACAAAAAAATAATAAAAACAGGAGCTCCAGCCGACGCCGCCGTCCTCCGCTAAAGCTCGGCCACCTGCGGCCGTCGCCATCGACCGGCCACCACCTCTGGGCCTTCACAGTCGCCGACCTCCTGTTGTGCGATCACCGCCCAACCTCCCCCTCCATCACCGCAGGCAGCCGCCCACGTTCGCCCTCCTCCAGCCTCGTGCGGAGGTGCGAGAGCAGCCCCGACCCCTCGGCCAGCGCGCCGCGCCGGCTGCCTCCAAACGGCGGTCCTCCTTGCGCACAACGCTCCGCTGCTCCCCTCGTCGTCAGGCCCCTCCAGCCCTCCTGCGGCCGTACGCCACCGCACACCGCAACGCGCCGTTCCGCTCCACCGTGCGCGGCTGGGTGCCGCCCCCAGGCTCCATCTTCTTCCGCTACGCCGTTCAGCAGGGAGGCCGCGCCTCCGCCCGTCGACCGCCGCCCCTCACCGCGCCGCCTTGGCCACGTGCGCGTGGCCCCGACCTCGCGTCGCCCTCCTCCTCAGGCGTGCGCGCGGCCGCCCACAGCGAACAGCGCATCGCCAGCGTGCGCATCCGCCAGCGCCTCGCCGCCTGTGCTCCTCCCCTTGCGGCAACGCCACCTCGCCCCTTGGCCGCCGCCGCCTTGTGCCCTTGTGCCCTAGCCGCTGGGGTCCTGCGTGGGAAGAAAGCAGGTCCATTTCTTATTTTAGTTGTAAATAAATTGCATATTCTGTCCATTAAGTTATTTTATTTGCAAAAGTGCTCCTGTCAATCATTGTAGTTTATTTCTTTCAATTTCATTATTGCATTGATACCCCTGACTTTGTGTTGTTATTTGGACAATCATTTTGCATCATTTTATTCAATCAAAAATAGCATACTGTAGAGCAACAAATTCTTTATCTCTTGGCTATTTAATTGCATTTTTGTGAGCATGTGACATTTTATTAAAATTCAGACATTGAAAATCAGTGATATTTTGCCCAATTAAGCTCTGAAATTGCACATAGTCAATTATTGCTCTAAAAATTACGAAAAAATTGTGAATGATGCTTTTAAGTATGCTTTAACTACTATCCAAATTTCGTCCAATTAAGAGTTGTCCTGTGCCTACAATAAATTGTAGAGTGATTTCTGTAAATGATTTTTATTTAATTCCACGAATAACATTTTTGAGAAATTTCAACTCTCCTGGATTATTTATTGAAATATCTATTTGAGATAAATTAATCTCTGGATAATTTGATTTCGTGGATTAACTAGGAATTAAATACTCGCAGTCACTCTGTTTCGAGTAAAATATTTATAAAAAAATCAAAATGTGTCAGAAAATTCCAAAATATTAGTATAGCTTCATTCCATTATATTTAACTTTCAGTAAATTTTTCATAATTTA